>JAVBJF010000428.1:0-288742 GCA_033439095.1 Pseudococcus viburni | reverse complement strand
GAAGAAGTGATTCATCCGGTCATCCCTTTCGTTTCTTTCAACTAATTGCAAACCACAACTTGTTCATGTACATTTACGCATGCGCAACAATGTTGCCATACGTAACACAATTAAGGGTCGGATTTCGCGATTTTGCAGGCATCAATTTTAAATTATTTGTTACAAGATTGAATATTGATGCAAAAATTCGATTTTTTTCGATTCCTATATTCTTTTCAATACCCACAACTAAATTTACCTACACTGAATTGCAATCAGGTACGAAACTAAAAAACGGTGAATGATTGAATCTTTCCTGTTTGATTCATGCGAGTCTTCAATTATCACACAATTCGAAACTCTCGTAAATTTTTCAACTCTGGTATCTTTACTTAACATAAACTAGTACTTTTGTACATTCTATTCAATTTTTGATATCTACTCACTATTATTTCACTGTAGTGCTCCGGTGCTTCAGCTCTTGAAAAATAACCATAATATGTCACGAAGCTTTCATTGAGCACACGTCAGTAATTGCAGTTATTTTCGTATATCTTGAAAGTACGACATCGGGAAATCTGAAAATTACACAAAATGTAATGAGTCGTCATCATTATCTACTGATTATAAATTTTTTACGTATTCATAATCGCTTTTAAAGGTCAATTTAGCAGCCAATTTTTGATCTCAAGCAGGATATTAGGGTTTTCAAATGCCGATTCGATGATTTTCCATAAATTTTGTGGTTGGAAAATAAATTATTCACAGAAAACGGAATTTTTTTCGGAGAGAATATTTTTACTTTAACGATATTAGAAAAAAAAATCAGCCCGAGTGAAGAGTTGACCAAACTGAACAAACACTGCTGTGTACATGCAATTGAACATCACAAAATGAAAAAAAAAACTTTCTAGTTTCTACAAAAAACAAATACACTGACCCAACACACGATATTACGGGATCATTAGAACAGGGTATAAATGCTAAAAGATAAAAACCACGTAGGTAATTAATTTTAGTGTAAATGAATTTCAATATTTGTCAATGGAAAATTTGTCAACTGTGAAGCTGCAATCGATTCATTTGAACCGCAATCAAATCAATTTCAAAACCTACAATCGCCATGGGGGGGGGGGGAGGTTACGATCATGCGATAAAATCGCAAACTTGAAATCAAAACCGCACAAAAAACCGGAAGCAATGAAAATATTTAAATCCGAATCCGAGAACTTGGGTGCCATTAAAGAGATAAAGAGAATAACAAAATAATTCTAGCAGTCGCTATGCAATAAAAAAAAACTCAAAATTCACGAAAGACAACCAACTGTTGAAAAATGGCGCCAAATAGTTCATTATTTCATTCATTATTTTCACAATAATATTAATTTGTTGGGGAAAAGTGTGGATTCGTACATATACTTTCAACGCAATTTACAACGAGTATTAAAAATGAAATAAGGAAATGAAACAAACGAATAGAAAACACAACTGACCACACGAAATGATTGCGGAAAAAATCGCCGGAAACCGACTACCGAAACCTCGAATGAACCTACAACCTAGTCCCTTACACACACACACACACACACACACACATACATCAATTCTGCTAGTGCTATGTAGACTTTTACACTCACAGCAAACAATATGTGTATAAAACACGGAATGTTGAAAACGAAAACACGAAAAGCACTACAATCTTATGTTCTTTTTACGTTAATTTCAAAAAAAAACTCGAAAAAATGGACCATTAATTCTCATATGTACTTACAGTGACAATACTACACCGACGTTGAAGGTTGAATTCGACACTGTAACACGAGATAGAAAGCCGGAGAACTGGAGAAGACGAAAAAGAAACGACGAAAGCATTTTTAAAGTACTAACGCGAATTCAAAATCAAATAAAAGGTACATAAGTACATTACATACCAACAAACAAGAATAAGAAACAACAATGGAAAAACAAGTCAACAATTTCTACTCAAAAGAATTACGTACAAAATGGCGTCGCGTGGTCGCGTGAGTACTGGAAATTTTCAAACTTCAGTGTTCTTGAACAACAAATTTCAAAGTAACGCACAAACACAAGAGTGGAAGAAGAAAATAAACCGAGAAAAATTATGAAAACACTGTTAAACATTTAAATTTCGACTTTCACATTCCCGGAAACGACAAACAAAACGAGTAAACGACTGAAGATGATCGAATTGAACATTGATGTCATTGATTCATGATTCATCCCTTGCACTACGTTTTGCGAGTCGCGAGTCACGACTTGATCATGTACATTTGCGCATGCGCGATACTGTTGCCATACATTAAAAACTTAAAGTACAAGGATTATTCTAAAAATTGAATATAATAATTTATTAGTATTACGCATTATTTCGGATTTCGCATAATTTTTGATTTTGATTTTCGATACAGGATCGAATATTACTATTGCATGTTTAATTGTTTTCTATCAAAACGTGAACCTAGGTGATTAAGTAGAGTACCTTTGCTAATGAATTATAATGTAAGGTACCAATTCCAATTCGACGATTTTATTCTAAAATTAAATTGTACTGTAGACAGAAAATTGTACGAAAGGGTTGTATGGCAGTTAGAAATCCATAAATTATCATATTTTGTTCAATATTTTCCACGATCAGCAGTATTACTCATTTTATGTACATCGCACCTTCGAATTGTGAAAATAACATGTCAAGGTGTCTACCAAATCCACACCAAATCATACGAATGAAAATTCGGATTTTTCCAGGCTAAAAATTAGAAAATTTCTTTACAATTTCTTGCTCCTCTTCCCCCCCCCCGCCCAAAACACGCGTCTAAAATTCATACACTCCACGCAAGCTACTGCAATCTTCTGCAATCTTTTCGGCTTGTCCCAGGAAATAAGAAATCGATGAGAGGGTAAATAACGAAAAATTTCGCAAAAAAATACAGTAAAAGATGAAAATTGGCTTTCCAGAATCAAATCATGGAATATTGATTATTTCGACGCTAATTTCTCAACTGAACTTTTTTGAGAAAATTTTGAGCTGGCCTTATTGCTTTTTGAGAAACTAAAGGATAGATTAGGCATACATTTGTTTTAATGAAGATATTTTCACTTCGTAAAGTATCAAATTTCATAAATTTTTAAATATTTCAAACAGTGTAATTTCCAATTAATTTTTCATTTTCACGTCCTGGAAAATTTTCAATTTTTACGATTACGATAAAATTGATCAATCTCTATAATTTTTCAATTTTTATACGTAGCTTCTAAAAAAAATGGGAATTTTCATAAAATTTGTTGCCTAAGAAATTTCAATTTTCATAGTTTATTCAGGAGTATCAATTTTTATAATTATAAGTATAACATACTTGGCTAATTTTCAACTTCATCTCAAAAATTGAGGAATCAGGATCAGACATGAAAATTAATTTTTTGATACTTCCATATTCGTTCAATAACTTTTAAAAACTTGTCCATGGTGTAAGGGGGGGGGGATTCAATCAGTGTTGATTTGCACTACTAATCCAATGTAAATTCAATCTTGATGGATTAACATTCGAAAAATATAACGCTTCGAATACCAATTTACATTCTAAATCGTTGGATGTTGTTAAAAATTGAAGCACATAAAAATAAAGAACAGAAGTACCTATCCGTATGTACTTGTCTCAACTTCTCAATCATAATTTTCCTTCTTCATTGTGAATATTTTTTTATTGCCAATGTTTATTTTGCATCCAATTATGGTTAATTTCCTCGAATAGATATTTTTTATCACTTTGTAAGTTAAACGTCGATTATTAAATATACAATCAAATTCTCAAAATAGGTATGTACGTAATTAATCATTCAATTCGTAAATAGAGAAAAGTATACGGTTTCAAAAATATCGGAAGATAAAGTTCTTTTTTTCTTTAAAAAAAAAAAAGTACTCGTGGTTATTTTCCATCGATTGATAATATTTTTATCTTATCAAGTAGGTATTCAGATTACTCACAACAAACTACCAAAATAACGAGGAAACTAAGATACAAGATGAAGTTTCATGTTACAAATAAAAAAAACGAATACAGTAAAAATATAAAATATCTTCTAATAATATATCATTAAAATAAAAATACGTGATGATAAGTATACCCTACATTAAGAATAATTAGGGGTACTCTACGATATAATGACCATGTAAGTTAAGTGCCTCGAATAATGAGCCAGTGTAATCTCGATATTCCAAAGGGCGCGTTGAATGAAAGATACACTTTAGAACTCGATATTGAACGGATAATCTTTATGGTCCTTCGCCCTGCGAACAATCATAAAATAAATACCACTCATCGAGGAAAATAAACAACGATAAAATAATTCGAATCGTATACCAATGAAGACTGCAATAACGAAGTCCCTTATCCAAGCTTTCGATTTCTACCCATTCTTCTTCGTAAATTTGATAATCGAACAGGTCGTAATTAGCTTCGATACGCGATTTCGTCACCGATTTGGGAATAACGATATTTCCTCTTTGAATCTAAAAATTATCAAGGTTAATTCAAAGTTCACTAGAATTGGAATAAGAAAGGAAAATTTTATTTACTTGATATCTGAGACAAATCTGAGCCACGCTGGCGTTGTATTTTTGAGCAATTTCGATTAATTTCGGATCTTCCAATAAAATAGGATCATCTTTCGTAGCCCAGGGTCTATCAGGCGATCCTAATGGGCTGTAAGCTGCCAAAGTGATATTCTTGTCGTGTAAAAATTTACGTAATTTGTTTTGATTCAGGTACGGATGGCATTCGACCTAGAATAAGGCAACATGATGGATTAAATCCTGAATCGCGATCAGAAATCGAGGAATATTATAAA
The DNA here is from genome assembly GCA_033439095.1 of Pseudococcus viburni. NCBI lineage: Eukaryota > Metazoa > Arthropoda > Insecta > Hemiptera > Pseudococcidae > Pseudococcus > Pseudococcus viburni. The sequence goes on along the minus strand of JAVBJF010000428.1, from coordinate 283,897 downwards.
AATACCTGATTTACAGCCGGAGGAATTTTACAAATACTCAAAATTTCTTCGATTTGTTTACTATTAAAGTTCGAAACACCGATCGACTTGACTAAACCTTTCTCGACCAATTTCTCCATACCTTTCCACGTTTCTGTGATGGAAACGTTGCTGTAAAGCACTTTATCATTTTCATCCTTCGGGAATAGATCGTCTCCTTCCTAAAGAAGAAATTTTCGGTTAAATTGAAGACTTGAATAAATCAATATGGAGAAAAATACCAACTTTATACGCCATCGGCCAATGAATCAAATATAAATCCAAATAATCCAACTGTAAATCCTTCAGAGTCGTTTGTAACGCAGGTTCGACCAAATCTTCCCTGTGGAATGTGTTCCATAACTGAAATCATTCGATATAATCTCGAATCAGAGACCGGATTGAACTTGACACGAAATAATGTGTATTTTTGTACCTTGCTGGTTACGAATAAATCTTGTCTCTTCATTTTGCCTTCGTTGAGCTTTTCTTTGAGAGCGTCGCCGACTTCTTTTTCATTTCCGTAAACGAGAGCACAATCGATATGTCGGTAACCGGCGTCTATGGCATCTTTCACAGCTTGAGCTACTTTGCCAGGTTCCGACTGCAGACATAAATGATATTAGAATACAATCAGAGAAAATCATTCGCCGGTGGATTGGCAGAAATAGTTTGGCTGGAACTTGGAAGCAGCAGGCGTGTGAGGTAGAAATACTCGAGAAGACTTACTTTCCATGTTCCTAAAGCTACCATGGGACATAATTCATCGTCGTTAAATAACAACCAGGGCCCACCGGCTTTACCCAAAGTCGAATTCAATTGAATCGCACAAGCGCAAGAAATAAGTAACTACAGATTTAGGCATGGTGAGGGTTATTTCGAGGTGAAGATCGATAAAAAATTTACATAATTATGAGGAAAAATTACAGAAAAATAAAAAATGATAACAATAATTTGATAAAAATTTCACAAAAACTCTGTTTATTTGGAATTTAGACGATTTCGTGAAAGTTCGTCAAACTTCGGCTTCTCTCGTTGAACTTCATGTGAGAAATACTTAGACTAGACGCTAAAGTCCACTAGTGTGCTTTTTCCGGTGCAAATCTTCGGATCACATCGGATGCCTTCGGAAATACTTCGTTCAACTTATTCACTATTCAGTTGTTTGATTCAGAGCTTAAAACCACCAAAACCACAACAACCACAACCAGATAATTTTGAAAATTTCAAACGGTTATCACAACCAATATAACCGTTTCAAAAATTTTGAGTAAAATAACCGAAAAGAACCATAAAGAACCGATTGAGAAAAAATAATAAAAAACCATTATCAAAACAATAATCAAAACAAACTCACTTTTAAAATAACCGAAACCACAACCACCACAAATATTTTTTTGAGAAAATCATTTCAATGTATTTGATTAGAACCAGCACAACTATTAACAAATGATTCACAAATCGGATTTGAATTGGTTTTTTTGGTACTACCGAACAAATAGTTATAGTCAAGTTGGGTTTTTTCTAGTTTTTGAAAAAAAAAATTTTAAAAAACCGTAACCACCATTACAACCATTTGAAATTTGAATCGGTTAATCAAAAACCATAACCACCATACCCACAAAAGAAAATTTTTTCAAAACCTTTTCAAAACCATAACCTAAAAAAATGGTTAATAAAAACCTATTGAAAAACCAAAACCAAAACCGTTTGATTTCCAAATATTACATACCATAACAACAACAACCAATTGAATCTCAAAAGGTTTTAAGCTCTGGTTTGATTCATCTCGATTTCTCGATGTTTTTGGTTTTTTATTTAAATGTGATCTAAAAATTTTCTCTGAAATAAATATTAAATTAAATTTTTTTTACAACCGTGTGTTCTCTTTGCACAAGTACTCAAAATTTACAGACACCTATACTTTTCTTTTATCTTTACGAAATGTTTGCTCTTCGCTTCGATCATTATTTTTTTACAATACTTGAGGAGCTTGGTATCAAAGTGAGACAAGCGCCAGTGATACTCTACGACAAAATGGACCTTATGTGTCAGAAATTTTTTTTCTATTTCTTGTTCTCCAACTGTTGGAGGACAAAATCTGTTAAGAAAATTAGAAAATTTTTTCTGACTCATAAGGTCCATTTTGTCGTAGAGTGTCACTGGCGCTTGTCTCACTTTGATACCAAGCTCCTCACTTATAAAACTTGATTTTTTCACTGTCAAGATTTGAATGATTTGATCATGGAATTTTTTGACCATTTTGATTTTTTTCTTCTCTAATTATTTAATATTGTAAGTAAAAAATAAATAAAGCTGAAATTGAAGTAAATTTAATAATAAAATTAGAATTAACAAAACAAAAGTGAGTAAAGAGCGAACATTTCGTATTTCGTAAAGATATATAAAAAAGTATAGGTGTCTGTAAATTTTGAGTAATTGTGCAAAGAAAATACAAGATTGTAAAAAAAAAATTGAATTATATACTTTCCGAAAAAAATTTTCAAACCAGAATTATAATAAAAAATTTAAAAAAATGAAAGATCGAGAAATCGAGATGAATAATTAAGCACTAACTACAGAATAAGTTGAACGAAGTATTTCCGACGCCTCCGATGGCATCCGATGTGATCCGAAGGTTTGCACCGGAAAAAGCACACTAGTGGACTTTAGCGTCTAGTAAAACTAAGGTGTTTTTAAATTTTTATTTTTATTTTATTCTTTCATAAAGCCTTTAATACATCGATTAGAAATATTTCAAAATTTCAAAATTAGGTAATTTGAGATATCTACAGATACAGAAAAGCGCCACAATATTCCCCTAAGACTACAGATTCTCTGATAAGATCACAAATTCACAACGTCACAAGATAACACTAATTTTTATGCAATTCGAGCTCTTTATCTGATTTTCATTTTTTGTTTTGTTTTGCCACGTTACAAGTTCTAACAAAATATTACTTCCCAGCGAAAAGTAAAGCACACACGTATCATAAATATGGAAACAGATTCCCTACGTATTTTTAATCAGACAGAGATACAGTTTGTTACCGGCATGAAATCTCTTTTTATCATACAGATAAGCACAGAAAGTTCAAGAAAAAAAGAAGCTGCGTTCAAATTAGCTCAAATTTTAATACTGAACCGAAATTTTTTGAAAAACTGAATCCATATTCAATGAATAATGAATTATTCAATATACTGAGGTATTTGACATGCCTAAATATTTAGTATAATTCTACGATAGATAGGTGAAAATTGTGTAATGTATTAGAGGTACTTTTTGCTAACACATACCTTCCACGTTCCAAATGCGATAAGAGGACATTTCAAACCATTTGAAAGTTCGACAAAAGCTTGTTTCTTCTCTTTATCGATGGTACTTTTCGGAGTAGGATGCAACACCGCAGATGCCATTATGCAATATAAATTCCACGCATAAAATTAATTACTAACTTGTTTCTTCGACAACGGACGCGAACTGAAACAACTTAACTTGCTCTGGGTTCAAGTTCAAGCGTACGAACGGACGATTACGAACTACCAAACCAATGATAAAGATAAAATGATTTCATCCGCTACCTGTTGTTGCATTTAACAGAATTAACCTTCATCAGTACACGAGCAGTAGCCTAGAGAGCACCACAATATTACTATCATTATGTTGGAAGGAAAGGGTTAAAGGGAGTGAAGGAGCCCATTAGAAAAAAATTCAACACGGGAAAAAAATTAAAATATGGTAAAATTTTTGGTAAATAGCGATGAATAATCCCATTTGATTCATTAGGTACTTGAAAGTTGAAACCAGGAAACTTTTCATTTTTCAAAATTTACTTCCCCATTTGAATTAAAATTTTGGTACCTACCTAACAATAGACCCTCTCCCAAATGGGAGAAAAAATATAGTTTTGTTTCAAAGAACGAAAAAAACACGATTTTTGACTCACTTGGGAATTTGAACTAAGTACGTAGTAAGTACCATGGATTAACGTAGATATAGCCAAAGGAACTGGATTAAAAATTTGGTAATTAGGTGCCCCTGACCAAAAAAACGAAATAAGAGCCATTTTTATGTGCCAATTCAGCGATGGGATTGGATAAATTTTATAATTACAAATAATCTACAGATTTGCAAAATTTAGTATTTTTTGAAAATATTTCTTCACATTTTCATTCTGCAACTTGATGCAGTCTGTTATTTCGATCTCCATCTACTCACTATTAAGGATATTGTGTCAAAACATACTTTCGACTCTACTCTTTGGCTTTTCTTAAAAAAATTATCACGACCCTTCGATCACATCATTGATGAACTGATTGATTGGTGTAGGTAGGTAATCTGAAAATAACCCAATGCCAGAGATATATTTAATACAACTAAGCACATCAGATAGCAAAACCAAATCAGTAAGATTACAAAAAGAAATTAATAACGAGGTGGTTTAAATTGTATTTCAACAAAGAATATGTGTACCATGTACACATAAAAAAAGAAATCACACGTACATAGTTATTTTAATTAAAATGTAGGTATGGATGAAGAGTTAAAACATTGAGCTTATTAGTCTTAATTTGCGAATGAAATGATGCAAGATGACATTTTATATTACAATGTTTCAGCCATAATTTATTTACTCTGGGCTTTTGAAGATGGAGTTGAAATAAAAAAGAAGTGCTGAAAACATAATTTTTGCCTCACAAAAAAAATTCAATTTTACTACCAACCAAGGGTCAAATCTTGTTAAAGCCCTCAGAGATTAAAACCACGTAAATTATGCTGCACATAAGCTGAATTTGAAGACAGTTTAAAAATGGCAGCACCAACCGCACTGGGATTACTGAAAAAGTCCAAAGCATTAGTTAAGTACCTGAAAAGGTCAGGTAAAAAGATGAAATTATCTCAACGAGTGGTGCAGGAGTGCTCTACCCGATGGAATATTAAATATGACAAGCTAATGATACTTGACGAAGAAATTCACTCCTTCATGCTGGAAGATGACAAAGAATATCGGGTGATTGGTGTGGCGATCAGCGATCACGTACGTACTACGTACCTCGTAGCTCGCCAAAGTGAGTAAGTACAAAAACTTGGAATAACACAAGTATTTTCGGAGGATGGGGCAAGCAAAAAGGAGCCTTTTTTCGCACTATCGACTCAAATAATTCATATAATCGTGATTTTGTTCATGCTCGAGCGAAGTGTTGAAAAAATTGGGTGTTTAATGCCCAAAAAAGGTATTTTCTCATGTTACAATGATTCGAAAAATCCCAATTTGATGCAATTTAGGGGGTGAGGGTTGCAATGCACCTCTTGTACCCCACTTTCCGACGTCACTGAAGAAAATAATCAATGATTAAATCCCATTTTTTTGCCAAAATTTTGAAAATTTCAATTCTTCATTTCACATTTTCTGAAACATCGAAATTTCGACTTTTTTTTTGAAGAAAATAACAAAGTTTAATAGTTGTTAAAAATGATGAAAATTAAAAAATTATTATTTGTATTGTACGATTCACAGGTCTACCAAACATTGACATTTGCTTGTATCAAGATTTCGTTCATTAAGTCAGTTCAACTCGTGAATTGAATTTTCCACCGCCACATTGAGCAGTAAAAAAATGATCTCTGGTTTCAGGTACTATCACGATCACCTTACATCATTTCAACAAACTTGCATTTATCGGCCTAATACACCGCTATCTTTAAAATTCAACTTCGAATACTCGATAAAAACTTAATAAATAGGATTAAATTAAAATCGTAGGCAATACACGCGTATAGATCACCTATATAAAAATAAAAAAACGCAAAAAGATCACAGATACGTAATCGGCTTAGATTTCCGATTTATTCGCTCATCAAAAATGACCGATCAAGTATCACCGGAATGATAACTAATCACCTTAACCTAAGCGGTTATAGGAACCTCTCGATAAAATACGAATGCGATTAAATCGCGATACGACTCGTCCAGTTGGGAAAATCGACGTTGAAAATACTATTTCTTGAAAACTTACTAACAAAGTAGAAAATTAAGTAGAATTCGGAACATGACGAGTTATAGGGTAAAATACTGTCAAAAAATACTTATGGAGCGTTCTTCAAATGTTCGCCGGTCAGCTCTGAGATTGGTTTGGGAGGTATTGTTTCTTCGGCTTCTTTGGGCCAGTGATATGTCGCCGGAAGAGGACAGTCGTAATGGTAGTCGTACATTCGTCCTCGGATAAATGCTTGGTAATCGGTGGGCTCGGGGTAAAATGACGCCATACCTGATAATACGATAAAATTATAATCCAGCATATCAAAACAATTGGTGGAAATTATTCAACAAAAATTTACCATTTTTATACGCGTATTCGACAATCTTGACAGCAATTTCGAAGGAACAATCTTTGACTTTTTTCAACGGCGGATACACTCGACCATTTTGAAGATCTTCGTCGGTTACGAAATCAGCCACGATCTGAAAATTACCCATTGAAATGGAATGTCTCATACTAAAATGTAAACACAGATGGGCGAAATTGAGTGAAATTTTCCTTACATGAGCTGCCAACAAAAATAATTCGTCGGTGACGTGATGAATTCCGGCAGTAATCACGCCTAAGGCTACTCCGGGGAAAATATAAGCGTTGTTTCCTTGACCAGGATGATAAGTACGGCCGTTCAGTTCAACAGGTGGGAAAGGAGAACCGCTCGAAAATACGCACCGACCCTAAAAAGAAAAAATTGCAATTACGAATAATTTATAAGCTATGACTCGAAAAGCAACCAGACTATAATTAAAATTTACCTCAGTCTGAACGTAGGCTTGTTCTGCGGTACATTCGGCTTTACTGGTCGGATTACTCAAGGCAAAAATCACCGGTCTTTCGTTATTTTCGGCCATAACACGTAAGACCTCGGATGTAAAAGCTCCACCACATGCTGAAGCACCTGTGCATTCATACATTTTATAACGTATGTTAATCGATTGCAAAACTATGCAAGTTTTTATTGATTTGAAATTATTACCGATTAAAACCGAAGGTTTTACTTCTTTGACGACTTCGAGGAAATTCTTACTGGTGGCGTGGTCTTTGGCATAATAGGCTTTATGACCTGAGAACAGAAATAAAAAACCATGTTGAAACTATTGCAATTTTATATGTATTTCATGATACGAGAATAATCAATTAATTTGAGAATCATTGGGTTTGAAATACAATTGGAGATTTTCTATTATTTTTAGCTGAACATGATTTTCCAACGAATTTCATTCTCGTGACTAAATCACTTCAACGGGCTACAGTTTTAAAGAATTAATAGACAAACCTCTCGATTTTCGAAACGATGCCATAATAAAAATAGAATTATTCGAGTGGAAGTAACTATTAAAACGACGGTTCTAAAAATAACAATAAAACAACCTTGAGGAAATCATCGAACGGCTGTCTTAATATTTTTTCAAAAAATCAATTCTAAATGTTTTGAAAATAATCGATTTTAAATTCAGGATTTCAGAATTTTTTTAAAATTGTAAAATGAAGTGCAGTTAAGGGTATGCTCTACCTTGTCATCAGTGAAAAATTTAGGATTGAGATATCTCAAGCATTATTGAATAAAATGTTCTGAAAATTTAATATGTGCTTCGGAACAACATGATTTTTTGAGAACTTTTGAAATATTTTCAAAATTTTTCTTCGATTTAAAAAAAAAAGAATTCTCAAAAATATGTTGGACAAAAAATTGTTGTTTGTCCAATTTTTTCCAATTTTTTTTTTTCAAAAATAGAAGAGAAATTTTGAAAATATGTCAAAAGTCCTCAAAAGATAATGTTGTTCCGAAGCACATAAAATATTAAATGTGACCCGTGCAGGGAAAAGGTACCTAAAGTCGGATTTTTCAAAAATGAGTTTTTTGGCTTAAATGATAGGGGAGACTATGCGGAACATTTTAAGACCTGGATGAGCATCCATAAGTCAATTTTTCGGTGAGATAGAGACATTTGAAGATTAGAAAAAATCATGACTTTCAAAAAAAAAATAATCGAAAAAACACGTTTAAAGCTGCGTAGAGGTCTGAACTACCTAAAAAAGTGAAAAAAAAAAATTTTGAAAAAAATTGCCCATTTTTCATATTTTTGTCTCTAACTTAAAATTATGTTTTCCGACTTTAGGTACCCTGTCCCTGCACGGGTCACAAATGCTTTGTAAAAATTGAGAATTACTTTAAAAAAATTGGGGTTTTGCAAAAATCATAAAATTTTTGTAAAATACTCAAGTTTGCAGAAATTAAAAATTTAGTGGAAATCATAAAATTTGAAGAGTATGGAATCTATAAAAATTCAAAATCATGCAAAATTTAATATTCTCGTAAAATACTAAAAATTGAATAAAAAGTGAAAAAATTTACAAAAATTGTAAAAATTGAAAATAACCTAAAAATTCAAAATTATGTGAGAAATATTAAAATTTAAAATCTTGTAAAATATGTAAAAATTTCGTAGGCATTAAAAATTTCATAATTTGAAAGAAGAAAAAATTATGTAAAATTTAAAAATCCTAAATAAATTCTGATTACTGATACATTTGTAAACGTTTGAAGATTTACAAAAAGTATTGGTTGTAAAAATAAAAAATTTCGCAGAAATGACGTTTTTTGAAGTTGAAAAATTTACGAAAAAGAAAAAAGTTCCACCAAAATGAATAAGGTCCCACTTCAGATTTCACATGATAGCACTAGCAATAAGCCTCAATACTTATTTCTTCAAAATACCACCCAAGTCTACAAAAATGCCTCTTCACTGTCCTCGTGATAGAACTGTAACAACTAATAAAACAAACCAGACTTGACTTTTGTTTTTAATTTTGAAAATTGAGACATTTCAGTTGCTTGCTTCTACCATGAAATTTAGACACTGTGACTGCTCTCTAAATCGGAACCAGTCAATTTCGAAAAAGAAATGTCTCTTCAGGTAAGTATGTAAAATATCATGTAAAATTGAATAAAATCGTTTAAAAGTCAATTTTCTGATTAAAATTTAAAAAAATTTGCTGATTGATGAAAGAAATCAGAAAATTACTTCCGAAAAATTTTTCGTGACTGACGAAACTGTTGAAAAAAATCAGAAAATAATTTTTTCTCCAAAACTACGTAGATAGTTGTTTTTTTTTGCTTGGAACTAGGTAATTTAAAGACACTGATGACAGAAAAAAAATTTAGTTTACTTTTAATGGATTGAAAAAAATTTCTTGTTCGATAAAATCTGGAAACATGGTTCAAAAAAATTTTCAAATGATTTTTACGCGAATATGCAGTTAATGGTACTTAGTTTGGAACATCCTCAGCAAAAAAAGATTATATGTAGTCGACCAATATAACAATTTTCGTGTTTGAGAACTTTGAAAAAATTGTTGATAAAATCAGAATATGAATTTTTCTTCAAAAATACATAAAACATTCTCAATAGCCTTACTGAAAATAAGTAAAATTTTTAATTGAAACTTATCATCAAATAAGACTGTTGGATTTAAACTCGAACTTTAAAAATTAATTAATTGAGATTTTGCAAAAATTAACCGAACGTTTAAGATAACCCAAGAGAAAATTTTGATTGAAAAAAACACATCTCGTATGTAATTGAAATTAAAAAAAAATTAAAATTTTACCAAAGATAGATAACTTCAATATCGAATCTTTTTTGGCCCTTCAAGACCTTGGACTATTTTCACAGTCGATAAAATTCACCAATTAGTTTCTCAATGATTAAATACTAAAAATGAGCTACCCGAAACTGAAATCCAACACACCTTCGAGATGTCCTTCCGGTCTTCCATGGGTCAACAATCCATCAATATCTATCATCCATATCCTACCACGAGCTTCTTCGATAGTCGAACCTTCAGCTACCATCGCTGTCACACACATATCTGCGATTCCAATTGCAGCCTGGACAAAAAAACAGCACCCCCTAATGAAAACTAGATCTAAATGCGAATAAATGAATATTCAACGAGGACATTACCTCTCCGGCGCCAAAGAACAGGATCTTATTGTCTGACAGCCTTTTACCGGTTATTTTGCTGGACGCCACGAGTCCAGCGACAGCAACCGCAGCTGTTCCTTGAATGTCATCGTTAAAGGTACAATACTTATTACGGTACTTTTCCAGAAACCTGAATGCATTATGGTTGCCGAAATCTTCAAACTAAACAATACAGAACCAACGTTAGAAAAAAACCGCATTCCTTTCTTCTCTCGTACCCATCGATTGAGAAAAACGTATACCTGAATTAGAGTATTTTGACCGTAACGTTTAACAATGGAAGCCATGAATTCGTCGACGAACTCGTCGTATTTCTGGCCGGTAACTCGGTTCTGACGTAATCCAATGTAACACGGATCTTCGAGTAATTTCTAAGGTGAAAAAAAATTCAAAATTACTGCACGAAGAATGCGTAGGTACACGTTTAGGGCGTGTCTAAAAATCTTCAAGCAAGGTTAAATCATCTTTGATTTTACGACGGCGAGTTAATGTACATTCATGCGAATTACTTGGTTATTGGTTCCGACGTCGATAGTGATGGGTAAACATTGATGAGGTTTAATTCCAGCCAACGCGGTGTACAATGATAATTTCCCAACTGGGATACCCATACCACATGCTCCCAAATCGCCCAATCCCAAGATTCTCTCACCATCGGTTACGACAATCGCTCGTACGTCCGGTTCCGGCCTAATATAATACCGATAACACCACAACTATCTAATATAATGATGATCACATGCTATACATTATGTACACGGTACAACGAAGCCCCATCAAGCCCGTGAACCGGCATGCTTTAATCGAATGGGTGATTTAGATACGTACCAGTTTTTGAGTATGTCGTAAACATGTCCTTTATCGTGTATCGTGATGAAAAGCCCTCTCGGTCGACGATAAATTAATCCGAATTTCTGGCACGCTAATCCAACCGTGGGAGTGTACACGATGGGCATCAATTCTTCGACGTGTTCCGATAGAAGTCTGTAGAACAGACGTTCGTTTCGATCCTGCGAAAATACGACGCAATTAGCTAACGCTGGCTGTGGTCAAGCTATACTTTCAGGGAAACTTACTTGTAATTCGGACAGGTAGACGAACTTGTTTAAATCTTCTTGATATTTCGATACACTGAACCAACATACGTCGATTTGTTGAGCTTGGGTTTTGAAACATGGTGGCATCAGACCGTGTATGCCCAAAGCTTGCCTTTCTTCTAATGTAAATGCTAAACCCTATAACACGAGACAATGTCTGTGTGGGTGAGTACATCCGAACTTCCGAAGATCACAAAATATATGATAGATTATTTCATTATGCAATATGGTTACCTTGTTTAGACGCGAATCTCGAATATGATCTATTCCCTGGACCATGGAAGGACATATTATGTCGCCAGTTACTTCATGGTATAAACGATAACCGATGCTGAGGGGGCTTCTGTTGAAAACACGAGCACGAATTCGATTCATTTTTGCACTAAATATACTAAAATTCGTGAAAGATTGCTCAAAACATTAATTATTCTAACTTCAATACTTCGAAACGTTTCGATTCGAAATAAACTGTTAAAACTGAGACTGAGGCCAAAAAATAAAACAAGTTAGGAGGAACTAGGAACATGAAAAGTTGAAGATGGTACGGAAGAGCGAGACAGATAGACAGACAGACAGAGAGAACCGATCGGAACTTCGGAAAAATACACACAACTACAACTACAATCCACGTCTCGTCTGGCGTCCAACTCCCCCGTTGAATCCAAAATAAACGTTGGTGAAATCAGTGTTGCCTCCAAGAGAAATAAAATGTGAAAACGTCATAAGCAATTTTTTTTGTAATTATTTTATTTTTTTATTCATGTACAGTACTTATCTAATAGGGCTGACAAGTCTGACGTCATATTACTACTACAAATGCAAATTATTAGTTTGTTTACTTTTTGTAAAGGGGAGTCGACGAGAAAATTAACATTGAATCTTATGGGAGTCGTTTTGTTTTTCCAATTTTTTTCAGTTTTGATGTATTATTTTTTTGATTTGTTGACAATTTTGACGAGTTGAGCTGTCAATTTGGTCAAAATTGTAAAAACAAAAAAAATTCAACACATCAAAAATGAAAAAATTTGTAAAAACAAAACGACTCCCATAAGATTCAATGTTAATTTTTTTGTTGACTCCCCTTTACAAAAAGTACACAAACTGGTACATGAACTGGTATTTGCATTAGTAGTGGTGCAATGACGTCAAGACTTGTCAGCCCTATTTATTCTTCCACAAAAAATTTTATATTATTTGATCAATTTTGATCAAAACGTTGAAATACTAGCTCCTAAATAATTTTGACGAAAATATGATTTAGGCAATCGAAGTTCAAATTTTTTTAACTCGTAATTTTTTTTTCAATTTCTACATTTTTTATTTCTTTTTAAAAATTGTATCTAATTTAAAAAATTCTCTCAAAGTAAAATTGCGATTCGCGAGAGGGGGTGAAGTAGCGTTTTATTCAACTCTCTCAATCATGAAATTTTTCATTAAAAATTCAAAGTTAATAAAATGAGGGTTGTATCATGGGAGGGAAGAGGGGTGCAATTTAAAGATTTCACCTCGAAATAAAATGTGCGAAACTATCACTTCAGGTACTTTTTACTGATTTCAGCAGCTTCAAGTTTCTATTTTTACCTAATTTTCTCCTCTCCTACCCAAAGAAGGGATTTCCAATAATAATAACAATTTCACTGAACGAACAAGGTAGTTTAATAATCCTCATTACAAAAATAACAAGTTTTCTTACAGGGTGTCCACTGTCCATAATATTTCAGAGATGATTTTCCCTGACTTTTCCAGTTTTTCCAGACCAATTTTTCGAAGTTTTCCAGACTCTTTAAATATGATATTCATGAACCGGTGGAGGGGGGGAGATTTTTCGCGTTATGTGCTTGCATCCCGAAATTTTGCATAATTAAGAATAATATGAAATGCATGATGTCTAACGATTATTCTTTTCAAAATCACTAAGTACTTTTTACGAGATTTTTTGATGCTCCTTTTCGAACCAAAAAAAGGTTCAAATTCAATTCTGAAAATTTTTAAACCTACCCAACTACCCCTCATCAAAAAAATTTGAAAATTTGAATCTATTACAGAAAAATTTCAAATAAAAAGTAAAAACCAAGTGTTTCAAAGCAAAATTATAAAGTTTTGGAAAATGAAACAAATTATGCCACGATGTCTACCAAATCAAGCGAATGAAAATTCGGATTTTTCCGGTCTGAAAATTCAAAAATCCTCCCCCCCCAAAAAAAATAAAAATACATAATACATAATACATGCCTCAAATTTATAAATCCTCGCAATTCCCTGCACATTTCAGGTTGAACTAATAAATAAAAAACAATGAGGAGGTATCATTTTATTAAGACATGCCCGAGCGAAGCGAAGGGAGAAAATTTTTGCGAAAACAGATCTTCAATAGATGAAAATTTACCACTTTTCATTCATTCAGGTTTTCCAAAACATGTCCAATAATTTCGAATTCTGTTCCATTCCCTTCTTTTTTTTTCAACATCGTGGTCAAGGGCATCATGATATTTCTTTCTCATCACAGCTTATTAAAAAGTAAATTTCCAAAAAACTTGGATTTTAAATGAATTTTTTAGTAAGAAAGAGTGTAAATTACCTCGAGCGTAGCGAGAAAATTTTTTTTTGAATAATTTGTAACTTAATAGACAAAGAAAGACATGCATTTAAATCACAATTTTATCATATGTTACGGTTAACGGAAAATAATGAATAAAAAAACAATTTAAAAATGTAATAATTTGGCCCGAGCAAAGCGAGGGCGAAATTTTTTGAAAAATTTATAATAATAAAATGAACAAAGAAACTCTTATTTTGGATTTTTTTAAAATTCCAAAATTTCCTGACAGTTCCAGAACATCAAAATTTCCTGACTTTTCCAGGTTTTCCAGAAAATGGACACCCTGTCTTACGTTCGGCTAGGGTTATCCATTCCATACATAATTTCGACGTCATTTTTATGACTACTCTTAAATCATTTTGACGAAAATGGGATTTCGACGATCCAAGTTCAAATTTTTTCACTCTAAAATTTTTTAATTTTCTTTAATTCTAATCTTTCTCAAAGATGTATTCAATTTTAATTTTTTTTTCGATTTCATATTTTTTTTATTACTTTTTAAAATTTCTTCCAATTATACTCTTGTTGAATTGAAAGAAATTTTGAAAAAATGAAGTTGAATAGTTCTTTAAAAACTTAAAGTTGGAAACCGTTTTGATAAATTTTAAATTGGAAAAATTTCACCTACCTAGTCCTGGGTGAAAAAAAATTTGAAATTAATTCGAAAAAATTTTTAGAGTTGGAAAATTTTTTAAAATAAAGTCGAAAAAAATAATTGAAGAAATTGAAGTTGGAAAAATTTTCAAAACTGAATTTTTTTCCAGTTTTAATCTTTTTTTCAAATGTGAATTTTCTCAACATTTTTCCAACTTTGAATTATTTTCGAAGTTTTTTTCAACTTCTTACTTTTTTAATTCTTTAAACTCAAGATTTTTTTCCAATAATATAAAAATGTGTCCTTAAATTTTTTTTCAACTTCGAATTTGAAAAATTTTATTTCAGGTTTTTCAAAATGTCTCCCAACTCAATAATTGGAAGAAATTTTTAAAAATATGAAATTGAAAAAAAATAGGTATAAAAAACAAAATTGGACAAATCAAGGAAATATGAGTTTGAAAAAAATTACTGTTGAAAAATTTCAATATTGGACACAATTTTTGAAAAAATTTAGATCAAAGAAATTGAGAAAAAATTGAACGGAATAAATTTGGACTTGGATCGTCGAAATCCCATTTACGTCAAAATGATTTAGAGCTAGTTTTTTTTTATCTAAATCATGTGCAAAGTCATTCCCCATCCACCTTGAGGTCGAGGTCATGATTCAATTCAAATTTCAACTCGTCAATAGTGCCCCCCCCCTTCAAAAAAAAGAAATCTAAAAATTGTATTTCTCATAAACTAATTAAAAAATTATCAAACACCAAAATTTCTTTCACAATCAACTCGAAACTCTTTTTCTCATCAAACGCCTTGAAAAATGAATCAAAAACCGTCAAGTATCACTTTTATTTACAATGCAGCGTTAATATTGGTAACCCAAATTAAAAAGCTGATAAATACGTTGATAATAATGTACCTTACATCATACAAAATTGTCATATACTCCAGCTACGCACAATTATGCATCTTATTTTATTTTAAACTTAATCGTCTCGCTATTTGGAACGCCTTGAAGCAGACCTCTCTCGGTCCCTTCAATACACTAAAATCAGCACGTAAGCGTATCGTACATAAAACAGCGATGACGACATTAGCACAATGAATTATTCTACTTCTACAAAACTGCGGCTGTATGCAGCTTGCTAATTCGTCAACATAGTCGGATTTAACTACCTTATATGGCGACCGAGGTTCGATGTTTTCACAAAAAAAAAAAAAAAAAAAATAGGTCTTTATTCGTCGCAAAACGACCACTGACATTGTTTTCCTTCTTGATGTAATTTTTTTTCCTCCTTACACAACATTCTACTCGTACATATAAATTATCTTAAACGAAAAAGAAAATCAAAATTATTAAAGAATAACTCAGCAGCTTAAAAGCCTCATCGTAGGCAGCGCGACTAACCAAATGTAATAAGCAACTCGACAAAATTACGTGACTGTTTCTACCGTTTCATTATTTCCTCCCAATAGTTTTTTTCCTTTTTTTTCCTTTTTATGACTATTTTATCAACGCTACGATAAAATAATACAGTAAACTATACAATAATACAAATACAAGCTATACAACGAATAAAAAAAATTTTTGATTACAGTGTCCTTAATACTATAAAATACATATCACAATTGTATTTGTATATATCGTTTGTTCGTTGCAAAAGTCGTACGGAAAATTATTTTCACTTCGACTACATCTGTCGTCTCTGTTATTTTTTTCATCATTTTGCACATAAATGAGGGATAGTTACGTTAAAATATATAATAAATATGATACAATGTAAAAAAGAAATCAATAGATACCGTAAATAAATATTTTTTTTATTATAAAACGAGAGAAAAAATTCTATCCTGATTGAGATATGAGAAACGATCCCATAGGAATGTCTTTTTTCCGGTTCAAATATTCAAGTTTTTTTTTTTCTCCAGAGGGAAACAGAGAGATAGTAAGATACAGAGAGTTAAAAATTAAACGTACACGTATATACAAGAAAAAAAAAGTGCATAAGAACGACTGCGTTAAAATAAAAATCCTCTATCGGGTCGAGTATAACTAACGATCGATTTCTGGTAACTAGCTACAAGTTATTCCCAATTTTTACAACACCGTCGTAATTTTTTCCCCACCAAATCTTACCACTAACATCAGCGTAGTGTACCAGGGGGCAACGAACTAAAAAAAGAAACAATCTGTACACAAACTTATATAAGAAGAACAGACGAAGAAGGGAAAAAAAATTCGTACAAAATAAACAAGGAAAAAAACACGAGGAATTAGAAAAAAAACGAACAAACAAAAAAAGGAAAAAAGAAAGAAGAACATAATAAGTCAAATTTGATACACACATACACGTACAGAGAGAGAAAAAGAGAGACAGAGAGACAGGGAAATAATAATAAAAAAATAAATAAAAAGAGAACAAGTTCGAAAAAAATGACTGGTTTTTTATAACTTCAAATTCTGTTTCTCTTCTTATTTTCTGCGTTTAAATACGAAGACATCGAAGAGCACATGGAGAAATTAACCTGGCTATTTTGTTTTTCTGGTGTCGCTGCTGGTTACTTTTTCTGCATTACCGCCATCCACTGGTTTCGTGCTCATGAAACCGTTGTTGATGCCGTTTGAGTAATATACGTTGCCGCATGCCGATTCGGTGGCCGTTTTCGTGTATCCGGTTGTTCCGTTTGATACTGGTTTGGCGTAGCCGTTTTGAGACGTCGTGGTTTTTTCGTCTACCGAGGGTGTGGATGATGACTGCGGGGGTGAAAATAAACATCGATCGTTAATTGTGTAAAAAAGTAAAGCAAAGTATCATTACGAAGATAGAACTAGGTTGAAAATGAGACAAGTTGAGGAATAAGTGGCCTTTTGATGAAAATGACTTCAAAATATTCGTAGTTTGAAAAATTTCAGCGGTAATTTGAAAAAAATACCAATATTATCCCGAAAAAGAAAACCTGAGAACGGCCTCAGAAGTCGAAGTGTCTAGAAGAATGCTTCCCTAATAAATTCATTCGTCCAAAAGTTCCCAATCAGGCAACCACATTATTTTTTCCACTCCTAAATCGATAAACGTACTATACTTATTTTTCTTATGTTCGAAAATTAAAAAAAAAACAAATAAGCAATTATCTCAACCCAGATATGTAGGTATGAGGTGCACATATTTTCAAGCTGGGCATTTATTCAAAAATTGAAAAAAAAAGAAATCCAAAATTTTTCGTTTTTAAAAAAAGGGGCTGGTAAAATTAATTTTCAAAAAAATTACAACAAATTACATTGAATAAAAATAAGAAACAAAAAATAATTTAAAAATTTAAAAACATTTTTTCTAATACGACGACATTATGCACTGATTTCGAAGAAAAGTGAGATTATTACAGAAGAAGGGGAAAAATTGGCTTTGCATTGAAAAAATTCAAAACTAAAAAAACAGATTTTAAGGCTTTAAAAACAGTAAGTGATAATAGTAGGATTAGTTGTGGAGAGGGGAGAGGGAAAATCAAACAAATTTTCCAACAAGACAAAAAAATCATTCAAAAATATTCCCAACATTTTCTTCTGAACGTTTCAAAATAAAAAAGTCAAAAAGTTATTAAATTATACTCGATATAATTTTAATAATTTCTCTAGAATTTCATGAAAAAGGCAGAGTTGAAAATTCAGAGTAATGAAATTTAACAATATAATTTCCCACAGTTTGGAAACTATTTTTCCAAAGAGGAAATTTGAAGCCCTTTTTGGTAACCACCGAACAAAAAAATTTCAATTAGCTTGTGATAATATCTAAAACTCAATTTCTCAACTTGAAGTATAATTTTTTTTATTTTTAAAAAATTCAGGGATAAGCTATTTTCTACTCGACCTTGTACATTGTGTCCACAAAATTCAAAAATTATATTTTTCAATTTTTTCTGAGCTACAATACCAAGGACAGAGCTTTCGAAATTTTACATCTTTTGTCCTCAATGCTTTTTGTCCTTAACGCCCCATCTTGAGCTTGACAGAAAATTGAAAAAACTCGAACGTTTTTCTAAAAATTTCAATTTTGCACAAATTTTCAATGATTTTATCCTTTATTTGCCCCTTATGCTCTTCTGAATGATTTTTTTATAAAGAATTGTTCTCATAGAAAATTCTTCCATTTATTTCTTTACACATTCAACACACATTTGAGATAAAAAAAGAACAGAATACCAAAATCTGAGATTCAAGAAAATGATTTTTTTTCAAAACAAGGATCAAAAACCACATACCTACTCAATTGTGTAAACTTTTAAAGAAAGATTTGAAAAATTGTTTTCAATTTTCAATTTTTTTTTGAATTTGAAAATCAACATGATACTGTTTTCAAATTTTTTTTGAGTACTTCTTCTGTACTTTTCGTAGCCATGTTTTCAAATCGTACTTTAATTTATTTGTTTTTTTTTGTTTGAAAAAGAGTCTAATTTTTCAAAAGTATAACCATGATTTTATGGATTTTTTCTTCAAGAAAAAACTTCTGTTTTTTCTACCAAAGTGCGCCGGTGATAAAATTTCCGAATCGAAATGCATAGATATTTTCATCTCTTCTTCCAAAATCCTTCCTCGCCAAAATTCAAAAAATCTCGATATTTTATAGATCTGCTCAATATTTTAAAAAAATTATCGAAGCAATAAAAAATAAACAAATTGAAAATATTCCAGGTTTTATAATTCAAAAAAAAAAAATTGGAAAAAAAGGAATTTTAAATGAAGAACATAGAATTTTTGTTGGCTTTTTTCATTCTCAGTACCACTTCGTCAGGACCAAGACAATCGTGAACAATTCTCAATAATCAAATCAATTTTCATGAATCAAATTTGAAAAGAAATGAATTACAAGAGAAATGTGTCAACATTTTTTAAAAAATTGACTCGTGCTGTGGGGTATCCTCGAATGACTAGCTCCCTAAACATTTTTGCCAAAAATGGGCTTTCGACGATACAACCCCAAATTTATTCCAAGTTCATTTTTCCAATTTCTTTAAATCTATTTTTTTTCAAAATGCATCTAATTTCAAAATTTGTTCAACTGTAAACTTTTTTAAATTTAAATCTCTTCTAAATTTTTACAATTTTGATTTTTCAATTTTTTTTTAGCATCAGTTTTATAAAGAATTGGAAGAAATTTTGAAATACATAAAGTTGAATTTAAAAAAAAAATCATGGAAAAATGTTAAAATTGGATACCTACGGTTTTTAAAAAAATGTAGAATTCAAGAAATTCAGGAAATTTGAATGAAAAAATTTGTACTTAGATCGTGAAATCCCATTTTTGACAAGAATAATTAGGAACAAGTATCGATCTCGATTAATGAAATGGAGGAAGGATCACAGTCAAAAAATTATACTGTAAAAATACTTCCTTTCTGCCTTTTTCAAATTTAAAAAAAATCAATATTAAAAAAATCAGAGGCTAAAAAAAGTAGGTAGTAGATACTTCTAATATTGCATCTAGCTAAATAATTATTTCAAAATCATTTGTCAAACAATTCTTCAGATGAAAATTAAAATGAATTATTTACTCATTTTTCAAAAATAATTCCCCAAATAATTATTTCGTAGTAGAAACCTACGCCGTTTTTTGAAATTTTTGACTATTAAAATAATTTTATCTAAAATTACCATAAAAAATCATTTTTGGGTGCCTATATAATTATACTTTTCAAATTTTTAATTGGGTAAGAGTAGGTACTTATTTAAATAAAGAAACTATTTCCTTTCCATTCAACTTTTTCCTCGCATGAAATTGACCACTTGTAAAAAAAAATTAAACGAAATTTTTGCCACTTCTAAATCATAATTATTTGACAATTTTCCTTCCACTCTTCTACCCCTCCAATTCAACCTCCAAGACACGGTACTCTTCAAAAATCTCATTTTTCTATCCCCAGATTGAAAAATTACATCTGTTCTTGAAATTACCGTATGCGCAGTGATCGACGATTTAGATTTAGATTTAGGTTGAACGTATTTTTCTTTGTAGAATCCAGAGAACAATACTAGGAAGAGAACGCCGTGGAGTCCAATCCAGACGGTGAAGCTTTTCGGGTAATCACAATCGATAAAGATTAATTGGAACTGGTGAATAAAAATGCAAATGAACTGGACCTGCGAAAAAAAAACACGAATGTAAAACCCAAATATATTCTTTCTCCGCCTCCTTTGAAAATCTCATACATACCATTTGGAAAGCTGTCAGGTATTTTTTCCACCAAATATATTTCTGATATTCGGGTCCCATGGCGGATACCATATAATAGAAGTACATCACAATATGTACGAAAGTATTCAACAAAGCGAAAAATGTACTATGGCCACCTGCGTTACAAAAACCACACAAACAAGCCCCAAAGAAAAAGGGCAACGTCCTCGTTTAGTAAATCTGACATCGTTAGTATTAAAAATCTGAGCAAAAATAATATTTTTCATCTCTCGTGTTACCTGGGGCAAACTTCATTCCCATCCAAACGCTCATTGGCATAATACCGTGATGAATGACGTGCAAAGTCGACACTTGAGAGAATTTCTTTCTTAAGATGAAAAACATCTGAAAAAAAATGACAAATCGACGTTAATTTCCAGCGAAAAAATACTCTTCATCGTACGACTATCGAATAACTCCCACGCTCCTGAAATTTATCTAGATAATCGAAAATACGTATTCAAATTTCGTGCACTCGTTTTATGAAATTTATATACCTACCTAAAAAAAAAAACCTGAAGGCTAAAAAATTACAGTTTTTAACGTACGACCGCGGAACTAGGCTGAGAAAAAATAATAAAAACGCCCCGGCGATAATACCGAGCTACAATAAAACCCAATACCCTGAACTAAATTTACAAAAGTTACCATTAAAAAGGGCCGTTCTAGCGAAAAAGTAATAAGAGAAAAACATCATTCGAAAAACGTGGTATTTGCAAAAACGAAAAAGACTCGAAAAAAAATCGCTCCGATAGAAAGAGAAAGAAATGCCGTTACATAAATCATCCTCTACAACAATACCCCTTTAGTGAGACTTTCAATTACATATTACCCCCGGCCTCCCCCGTGCGTAGCCAGCGTTCGGAATCCATAAGCCAAAAAAAGGCTCTCTTCTTATAGTCGCACCGCACCGCTGCCTTTAGCCAAACATCCATTCCAATCAAACCCTTTTCGTTGGTAATTCTGTTTATACAGTTAAAATAACCCCGCCAGTGTTGCCTTCGGTGGAAATTTACTTTCTCGACGAATCATACGAATCGAGTCGAGTACATTTTTATCTTGTTTTTCCTCCTTATAGCTGGCAGGTGAATTTAAAAGTTTCTTCAGTTGAAAAATTTACACGAAGAAATAGACTACCCAAAACTTACAATTTTCTGAAAATTTCAACCTAGCCTTTTTAAATTTTGTCCAATTAAAAATCTCACGAAGTCAAAATACGAAGAAAGAAGATTTAGAAAAATCGAATTGAGACATGGGGCAACGTATCTAAAATAGGCAAGTTTTTTCTTCTGCAGTTCATTTGAGTTCAGATTTACAAATTTTTTCTTTCGCTTTTTCATTCTCCCTTCAAAATTTTACTACTTTGCCATAGGATTGATGATGAATTCATTTTTACCACTCCCCTCTTCCCTCAAAAACCGAGCCATCTGATTTTTTGCAGGAAATGCAAATGGCTATCAAATGGACGATTTTCGCAGAAAAAATTGGTTATCTTATCAGTGCAATTTTATTTTTCTCGAAATCGTGCATAAATTTCATAGAAAACACCGAAAAGGATGGAAAATTTAAATTTTAAATAATTTTTCTATCTACATACAATTGCTGGAATAAAAAATGACGAATAATTTTATCGCAGGATGGATGATTTATTGAAATCATTGCCAACTTTCAAAGAACGGAAAACGAAATATGCGGAATTTTGATATTTTTAAATCGACAATTGCACTATCAATTATTGTATCGCGTGTTTTTCTGCTAAAAAAAAATTGAGCATTTTTACCAACATATCTTTGTTAATCATAAAATTTCCGGTAAAATAAGCTCTACTTGGACTAGGCTGAACGGTAGGGGAAATTCACTTCCTTTTCCCCTCCCCGCAATAATAGCAGACTCGTATTTTTAGTCCAATAATTGTGGATTTTTGTGAAGAATTAACAAAACATGTTATCAAATAAAATCACAATTTAAAAAATTGTTTTTCAATAAAATTTTATCTCCTTCTTTCCACTCTCAACTAATTCTGAAAAAAAATTAGGTCAGACGAAATTTCAGAAATGTAAAAATTATAATTCAATAGTCTTGTAAGTTTGAAGGATAGATAATGAAAAAAAAATAACGGTAAGTAACGATGTTTCAATGAAAAGTCCTAAAAAATGTCAAAAATGTTCTACTGACATTTCAATAAAACATATCGAAGTAACGAACGATTTTTTTGCAGGCTGTAATATTTTCGTTCATTTTTTTTTACTGGACAAGATTTTGAATTTTTTATTTCACTATTAATTTTATACGAAATTTGAACAAAATGCACAATTTCCTCAATATTATTTTTCAAATTATTATTTTCACTCAGAGTCGGAAAAAAAAATGGGAGAGAAGGAAGGAAAAATTCCGTTCCAATAAAGAAATGCCATTTTTAGTCAAAAAATCACAAAAATTTGTAAAAGTAATGGAACATTTTTTCAATAGACAAACATTACATTTTCGGTCAGGAAAATTGAAAAAATTATGTTTAAACCAGAAAAATCGTAAGTATTTAGCAAATCGAAAGGGAGAGGACTATCCTTTTCAACTTCAAAATTTAATTTTCAATCGAAAAAATTACATTGATCGAACTCTTCAAATTCGTAAATTGTCGAAAATAACGAAACTTTTTGAGAAAATTTTAAAAATTTGGCATCCAAAGTCAAGAAAATTGAGTAAAATTGCATCCAGGTCCAAACAAACAAAAAAATTAAGAAAAATCAACTAAACAGGAGGGAGAAGGAGGCTTCTCACCCCCCTCCCATGTCAAAATTCTATTTAAAGTTAGAAAAATTATTCAAAAGATGATACTTTTTCAGAACTTTTGAAAATTTTTTGAATTTTAAGTTAAGATGATTGAGAAAAATTGCATTCAAGTCAAAAAAAATTGTAAAACCCCACGCGCGTTGAAAATTTTTGGTTTTTAGCCTCCTCTCCTTTTCACAGAGCGAATATCAATTAGTTATAAGTTGTTGGAAGTGAGTGATTCCCTATCCCCCCCCCTTACCATTTTACTCATAAAACGATGCGAAAATTCAATTTTTGAAGTGAAACTTTTACAGGTTATTTCAATTTTGATTAGATATTATTAAAATTAATTTTCTAAAAAATTATGTAAAAATCATCAAAATTTTGAAATTTTCCAACGCAACGATATCACTACTAAAAATCTACCTGTTTATCATTACTTCACTCATTCAACTCGATAACATCGAGCCCAATCTATAAAAAATCCAAATTCAAAGCACCTATCGTGAGATATCATTTATTTGTATACTTATTTTTCACCGCCTATTTTTCCCATCAAACCAAACAAATTACTTTTCAACACGATAAATTTCCATTTGACAAAAACCAGCCTTCTGAACAAAAAAAAAGCAAACCCAAACAAACGAGTAGATAAATAAATCATCCGAATGCAACTTTTATTCACTTCTTAATAAACATTGAATGATTTACGTTAAGCCTAACCTATAATTTAAAATTTCACCCCACACGTACATACATACAAACCGATCATCCGAATGGAAAATTACTACCTCTCGTGTACTCGATAAAAATTCGCATTAGGTTAAATTTTTCATCATTTTTCTTTCTCCAAACAAACCGCTTTATACTTTTACTATCCATTAACCTTGTATAAATTTTCTCCTAACTCGCCACGAGACTAATTACCTTCTCCTCTCTTCATCTCACCCTCAAAAAAACCAACGTTCCGTCATTTCTTTAAGCTAGTGCAAATTTACACTTTTATTACCCTCCTCTTCTCTTCAGGTTCGTATACAACACAAACACAGATGCCAATTTACTCTCGTTTTTTTTTTTTTTTTCATAGGTACCACTAAAGGGTAAATATTTACGTAAGACGACTACAGCACGAGAAGGGTTTTGCGATAAAAGAAACACCTCTTTTTAATTCATAAATTATTCGTCTATAAAAATTGCTGCACTTGTCACATCTCTATTTAAAAAAGTTTCGCCTTCGTTTTGCAATTTTTTTTATTTATAAGGGACAAGGGATGTATTCCAACATGAAGAAAAATTTTGATCAGAAATAAAAATAAATCGAAAGTACATCATAACAGAACCCCATATCCAAAATTTCAGTCCATTTTTCGAATTTGTGCGAATTTTTGAATTTTCAAAATTACCTCATCGTCCTTCAAACTATAAAAATTTGATATAATTGACGAAAAAAACTGAAATTTGGTATATACCCTATTTTTGACCTCCCGAATTGATTGAAAGTGGTTTCTTGCCGTTTCGAAGCCTCCAAAAAATTTTGTAATTTTCTAGCACCGAAGAAAAGCTCATGAAACTGTCCCATGTAAACTTTAAAACCCAGGATTTCAAAAACGGAAAAATTTTCGATTTTCGTTTCTGGTTTTGTTTTACGATTTCGGTTTTCGTTTTTAATGAAATTTTAACGTTTTCGTTTTTGAAATTTTTTTGAAAGTAAAAACGTTTATACGTAATAAAATAATCAATATAACGATAAAAAGTCGAAAATTTTTTGAAAAATTGATCTAAAGAGCAAGAAATGGCCAAAATTACGTGTTTTTTAATTAATTTCTTCATAAACTGGAATGAAAAATGAACAGTCATTAGGCATATTTCATTAAGTCATGATTCCATGAAACGAAAAATAAAAAGATAGGGTCATTTTTCATTTTCAAATTTCTCCTTTCTCTATAAAACCTCAGTTTTTAAATGATCGAAAAATCCAATTTTTGAAGATTTTGCCTCATAAATTGAATTATGACTACTATTCACTTGATTTTTGAGTTGGAATCAAGAAATTTTGATCTTTAAAAATTTATACTCTCATCACACCACAGGCCTGTATAGATTCAAAAATGAATTCTAATCAACTTTTTGCTACCAAAATGCCGAAAAAAATCAAAAACGAAAAAAATTAGTTTGTTTTTGTTTATTACTATTTTACTAATTCAGTTTTTGTTTTTATTTTTTTCATTTTTAAAAATGCTGAGAAATAACGTTTCCTTTCCGTTTTTGGTTTTCGTTTTTTTTTGAGTTTTTGAACCCCTGTATAAAATCTATAATTGAGGGTTACCCAATTTGGTGATCTATTTTGATCAATTTAGGCATCATTTTCCAAAATTCGTAACTGCCAGTTCAAATTCATATCTTTTGGCAGAAAATTTCCCTGAAAAAATTTTAAAATTCGCCGACGACGTATAAATCGAGGTAAAAAACGGAAATTAGGTAGATACTTCATTTTCTACCTTCCAATATGGATAATCCGCGAGTGTAGGTGCTGAAATTTATATGAGCCATTTTTATGGACTTTTCTTCAGGCTGGAAAATTCCAAAATTTTCTGGAAGGTTCGAAATGTCTCAAAACCGCTTCCAATAGGTTTAAAATAGCGTATCTACAAACTTCCAGCTTTCTATCTCGATGCGTACGCTGTCTGCGTATTTTAAATTTTTTTCCAGGAAAATTTTCTGCAGGAATCATAGCAAAATTCCGAAGAAAAAAGTGACCAAAAGTGACCAAAAGTGACCAAAAATTCAATTTTTGAGGGGGAAAGCAATTTTACAGTTTTTTGGGATTTTTTTTAATTATAGGCATCATAGCGAAATTTCGAAGAAGAAAGTGACTTTTTTGAGCAAAAAGTAAACCAAAAAATGACCAAAAAGTAACCAAAAGTAACCAAAAATTCGATTTTTTCGGGGGAAAATTTTTACAGTTAAAAGAGGACTGACGATTCAAGAAAAAATGAGGGGAGGGGCCAAAATTCAATGAAAAAATTAGGTAATCTAAACATTTTTTTTGTGGCACTTTAGGAGGCAGATATACAGATTTGAGCCAAGAAAAATTGAAAAATTACGAGATTTTAGGAACAAACAATTAATATATGACCTATATCTACTCTCTAAATCTAAATCAGTCAATTTTCGTAAAACTGTGTCTTTTTGAATCAGTGAAATTAATAATTTTATTTGAAAGTCTGTGATATTTCAATTGTTTGATTGATTTATTTTAGTCAAAATTATTGATTTATTCTGTCAAATGGGGAATTGATTAAAAAATCAATTACTTTACTGATTTAAAAAAACAGAATTTTTTCAAATTTAGAAATAGAATTATTGAAATACTGCCTGAGCGAGGCGAGGGCAATTTTTTTTGAAAAATCATTATCAACTTTCAATTTTTTTTCTTAAAGAATTTTGAAAAATAGCAACTTTTACGTAAAAATTTGAATTTTTGCTTGAAAATGCGAAAAAAAGTGACTTGGGGAGGAAAAAAGTGACTTTTAGTGACCGTTGA
Source organism: Pseudococcus viburni (assembly GCA_033439095.1). NCBI lineage: Eukaryota > Metazoa > Arthropoda > Insecta > Hemiptera > Pseudococcidae > Pseudococcus > Pseudococcus viburni. Next base: position 257,015 of record JAVBJF010000428.1, on the reverse strand, counting down.
ATGAAAAAAGTGACTTTTAGTGACCAAAGTCGAAAAAAGTGACTTTTAGTGACCAAAGTCGAAAAAAGTGACAAACACCCTGAAAAAGTGACCTGCTATGATGCCTGTCTGAGATCAAAAAATACAGATTGGAACTGGAAATTAGAAATTTCGGAAAATTGGGCTTTAAATCGATCAAAAATAAGTCACCAATTTAGGTAATCCGCTATTATAGGTGCTACAGTTCATATAGACCATTTTTATGAGCTTTTCTCCAGTGCTGGAAAATTCCAAGGCTCCGAAAAATCTCGAAACTACTTCCAATCGATTCGGAAGGTCGAAAATAGGGTGTACGCCAAATTTGAGCTTTTTTTGTTTATTAGATTAAATTTTTATACCTTGCAGGGCGATGAAGTAATTTTAAATTTTCAAAAATTCGCCAAAATTCGAGAAACGGACCGTAGCACCTGAAATTTCACATATGGGTTCTTTTATGATAAACTTTCGATATATTTTTGTTTCGGTTCAAAATTTTACTTCAAGTTCGGATTTCTCCCTCGTTTGGTTCACATTACAATTTTTTTTGTTCTTCAATTATATTATAAAGGAGAGGTCTTTGGCCTATACATCTGATATCGTTTTATTCGAATCGTAAAATTTTGTTGGCACGAAATTAGAAACACCTATTACTAGGTAAATTATTACGGTCGCAGTTAAATTAAAAGTATACCTCGGAGTAGTCGATAAAATAACTACACGTCTTTATAATAAATTACTCACTGTATCGAAGAATTCCGTGAATTTGGAAATATAATACCACCAACACGTTCTAGCCATCTGTAAAAATACAAAAAAAGAGGAAAAATTTAATAAACCAGGCCTTGTTGCAAGCTAGGTATCGAATGCCTTTGGTAAAGTAAAGTACTTCAAATACCCGTATGATAATTCAAGCTGAACAGCTTTTCCAGTACATTCACATACACACAACAAACCAGTGAAGTTACGCTTATTACAAAGCATTTAATAGGCGCAAAAGCCTTTCCTTTTACCATCCAACCGACGCAATATCGACATAAATACGGCGACAGGGTATGCTACTCTCGATGCACAGGCGGTTGTGAAAATAGGGTATTACACAAGTCGAACAATTTCGCTTCGTTTAACCTACTCTACTCGAAAAACACGATACCTTTTTACAGGACCCCCCCCCCCCCCCGAAACGGTTTCTCATCGTCGAGTATTGACTATATACATATGCATATAATCGTCGCAGCAGCATAGACGAAAAAAATGGATGGAAAAATTTATCGCGAAGAATGCGTAAACACAGGTTTATCCTGGTTCTATATCGCGGCTTAGCTCGGTGTTGTAGTCGTATAATTTTTACACATTATACGATAAAATTCTCCTCGGAGCAAATATTACGTGATGGTGGGTATTTTTATATACGTATGTGGATAGGTATGCGGCGAATGCTACACAAAAGGAGAAAGGATGGATTTGATTTACGAAGTTTAATTTCCACGTATTATAAGGGTAGTTTTTTTTACTTTCGTCGCCTTTTCCACAGAATTATTGAGGTGATAAATCGATATCGAGTGTATTAAATTCGATTTCTGATGGTGGTGAGTTTTTCAAATCGAATTAGGAGGGAAAATTATTCGCGAGGGTTCTGAAGAAATTGCGAAAATTCCATTCGACCCCTCATCCCTTCTCCCCTTCAGAATTAGGGCCATTTTATTGCAAAATTTTCAAGAATTTTCAATTTCAATGAGAATGAGGGTAATTTCCTGTTCTTTGGCACTAAGTTATATCCCGTAGCAGGGAATAGGAGTCGACTCCGGAGTCTGAGTCAAACTGACTCCAAATTGACTCAGACTCTAGCTTGACTCCGGAGTCGAGAGTCAAGATCTGAAATTGACTTCGGAGTCAAACGGGAGTCAGAAGTCAAGGTGGAGTCAGGAGTCAGGTTTGACTTTGACTCCGGAGTCGAGGTGGAGTCAGGTTTGACTTTGACTCCGGAGTCGAGGTGGAGTCAGGAGTCAAAGTGTGAGTTTGACTCCGGAGTCAAGATGGAGTCAGGAGTCGAGGTCTGGAATTGACTCCGGAGTCAAGGTGGAGTCAGGAGTCAGGTTTGAGTTTGACTCCGGAGTCGAGGTGGAGTCAGGAGTCAGAGTGTGAGTTTAACTCCGGAGTCAAAATGGAGTCAGGAGTCGAGGTCTGAAAGTGACTCCGGAGTCAAGGTGGAGTCAGGAGTCAGGTTTGAGTTTGACTCCGGAGTCGAGGTGGAGTCAGGAGTCAGAGTGTGAGTTTAACTCCGGAGTCAAAATGGAGTCAGGAGTCGAGGTCTGAAAGTGACTCCGGAGTCAAGGTGGAGTCAACTTTTCCCCTTGACCCTGGAAGTTAGGTGGAGTCAGAACTCAACTTTTCGGCTGATTTCTATTCCCTGGTCCAAAATCGGAGTCAAACTGACTCAAAATTGACTCCGACTCCGACTTGACTCCGGAATCAAGCCGGAGTCAGGGAGTCAAGGCAAAAATTGACTCCGGATTCAAGCGGAACCAAGAGTCAAGGTCATAGATTGAATTCGTTGTCATGGTGGAGTCAGGAATCAAGGTGTGAGTTCAACTCCGGAGTCAAGGCGGAGTCAGGAGTCCGGGAGTGAGCTTGACTCCGGAGTCAGGAGTCAACTTTTTGGCTAACTCCTAGTCCCTGTCTCGTAGAGATTTATTTACGGTAATTTTTTCATTATTTGGTGCATTCCTTAACGTTTTTTCGATCATTTGAAGTTTTCAAACGTAATAAATGCCATACAAGCGAAGAACGACCGCCCTAAAAAATTATTTTTTTATGTAGAATTTCCCTGTGTGTACTTCAATCCGTACAGAAATGTTATTTCAGCAGATTTATCAAAATTTTGAGCGTTTTATACAGAAAGAAATTACCTATGAAGAAACTAATGTCGGATTCGTGTTCAACGGGTAAAAATACCCCGATAAACACTCTTTTCACGATCGTTTTACTTGAGATCTCAAAATTCGCTTTTAATATTATGAAAAATCAGTGAAAAAAACAAATTTTGAGACTTCCGTGTAAATACTTAAAATTTGAAAAATCTGCCTGAATAAGATTTCTATACGGTTTTTCGGGATAAAAATTTTTTTTAGTAAAGATACACCACTTCAAGTGCTTACGAGCCCAAAAGCGCTTGGAGACTTGGAGTCAAATTTACCTCTTACCCAGCTATACCTTTTGCCAGAAAAAGATCCACTTTTTTACCCCTCGATTAGAAATTTCAAGGAAAGAGGAAAATGCTGACAATTTTGCTTTTTACACTAAAATCATTAAAATTCTAACTATTTTCTGGGTTTCGTGCTACTAAGGTGAAATTCTCGATATTTCATACCATGATTACGATAGGCACCTGGCGTGCAAAAGTAGCAGACAACCCGGCAGAAAATGGAAGAAAGTCTCACGTGTCTGCCCCATTCCGCCACTTCCGTTTTGCGTTGCACATTGTACTCCAAGAGGGGGGGGCGCAGAATGTAGCAGAAAGGAGCAGAATTTGTCTGCTACTTTTGCACGCGCGCCGCGGTGCGCCGGGCACGTGAGCGAACTAGTAAATTATTGTTTTTAGAAATTTTCAAGCTGACATTTGAAATGTGTATTGATAATCACACATAGCCACGAAATCGGAGATAAAACATAGAAAAACTCAAGTACGTCAAAATATTCTTTTCATTTTTTCAAAAACATTTTAAAATTCTTGGAACGAAGTTTTTTATCAACGTTTTCATCAGAATAATCCTTTCTTTTCTCAAGTAATCCCAACTACGATGGAATAGCTACACAATGGAAACCTACAACGGTGGAGAATCCTTGTTATTTCAGCATAAACACTGATTTACGCTTGGTAGATGATAAATTAAATGGACATCGAATGAAATTTTGGGAACATTTAAGAAATGAATTAGAAACAAACGACGCCAACAAGCAATAAAAAAACAGCCATCTTATAATCAAACATACATTTGAAAGGTATATCTCAAAGGTGATGGGTATAATTCTTAAGAAAATCACATTCATTCATAAAACCAATAAACTGATAAGTCTATTTTACATTAAGTAAAACTGTTTATACCTATGTCAATTGTCATGCACTACGATGAATTAATTTTGAACGGCACATGCCGAGATATACATACCAAAATGAAAACCAATTTAAAAATTTGAAAAAAATCAAGTAAGTATCTGCGATGTCACCTCAGTTCACATGAAGCTTTTTGACAACCTCGATCTGCTATTTTGATATCTGAGAAAAAATTTCAAAAATTTCGGTTCGAGTTCTGGTCGGGTATAATATTGAAACTTCTTGACAACGACTTGAAACCAAGGACATAGAGAAGAGATTACGTGAACAAAAAAAATTCACATTTACTCCACCTAGACGGATTCTGTAGCTGCTCAAAGTGGGGAACCTAACAACCCATGCATTGCATATTTACCAAAAATGTGACTTGAAAATATCGAAATCGGAAAAATGTTAATTTCTGACACTCGTAATTTCATCAAAATTTCTGGTCAAATTCAAAAAATGAAAATTTTGAAATTATGAGTGATAAAGAGAAATATTTAAACTTTGGAAAATAAAAAAAATACAAACCTCAAATGAAGGGTACACGGAAAAAAGCAGCCAATTACAAAAATTGTATATTAGAAAAGGGACCTAGGCGGAAATTTAAAAAAGATCAAGTACATCCAAGTCCTTTTTCTAATATACAATTTTTGTAGTTGACTGTTTTTTCCCCTGTACCCTTCAAATACTGACCCAAATCTCTTTTTCTATGACTAATAAAATTCACAAGTCCTTTTTTTTTGGATAGTACGAGTATAAATAATTCCATTAAAATTGAAAAGTTTCGAAAAGATTATGAGCCCTTATCAAATAATCGTGTCCTGATACGATACCAGCTATCATGTTTTACTGACGACTTTATATAAAAAAAAAACATTGGAAGGTTTTACGAACAACCAGCTGATAATAGAAAAGAACATTACTCCTTTCTTAATAATTGCGTTTATGGTTCGAACAACATGTACGTAATTGGCAATTGCTACAAAAATAAACCACGACACCTGCGGACCAGAGATTAAAAATAATTTTAAAAATACTCTTGTCGGTATCACTTACAAGTTCTCTCTTGAGGAAAATGAGGAAATTGAAACAGACGGAAATGGAGGTTACGACTTTGTATCATTATTCAAAAACACGAATCATTTCCTCCTAGGACAGTTTTTTCACCCCAGTTGTTTCACGACAACCTCTCCTTCCTCCCATTCGCTATCAATTTCCCTCATAATAATTCAACTCATTCAAGCTTTAAATTTATCCACATTCTCAGTACTAAAAATCTCAATACTTTTACAAGGTATTCGGCTCCAAAGTCAATACGTCATAATCACGTATCATACAATTGATAAAATAACGTAGAGTTGAATAATGAAGAAAACTGGAGAAAAAAGTATCAATTATACTTGATTTTCATCAATTTTGGCTGAAGAACACTTAGTTAAGCATATTTTGAAAAATCTTTCGCGAAAATTTCAAAAAAGTACATTTTCCCAAGTATTTTTCTCCATTCTTCACCTCTACGTTATCTTACCAATCACATGTCACGTGATTATGACGTATTGACTTTGGAGCCGAATTCGATCTCAACCCGACCCGTTTAAATGACGTAAACACACCGTCAAATTAAGAGGAAAAAAAAGTCAACGTAATCAATCTAAATTACTACCCATAATCATCGCGTACATGGTACATAAAGCGTCAAATTTTCGAGCTAATTTCTCGCCCTCTTCCGAGTCGCTGTACCAGTTTTACACGAACTTTTATCGAAGACGTCAAACGTATTTTTTGTTATACCTTTGACGTTTCTATCAGCGCGGTAATTGGTAAGCTCGAGGGAGCCCCTGTTTCAGCATGAAGTGCGTCGTCTCGTTCGACATTTTTTTTATTCCCGAAGGAAGGTTGGGCTTGGGTTAATTTAATACACCGAAAACAACTATATCGACAGCGGGGTAAAAAAATCAAATCGGAAGAGAATTATATTGGCAAATGTACTAGTACAAGTTTCACCGTCCGGTTAACCTTCGATTCTGTACTCTGTAGGGTCGTAAGACTCGTTTTGCTTGTGCTTACAGTATTTATACGAATACGATGACGATGTTGGTGCATATGTGATCGAGTGTGCGTGAGTTACCTATTATTTTGAAATATGAAGTACAAGGAAACGAAGAACAGAAAAAAAATATGATAAAAATACTGCGTACACGGTTGTATTCTCAAAAGGGGGAAAATAATAATGTAATACGTCAAATACATATTAGAGAACGATTTTCTGGTGTATTTTTTGCCTTTCTACTTCATTTCATCGTTATTGCTTTTTTCTATTATTAACTTTTATCAAGTCGAGTTTCTTCGGTTTATAAAGAAGATACATGTACATGCAATCATCTAATGATCTGATATTCAACATTGTTATATCGAGGGAGGACAGGGATTGAAATTTTCCAAGATCATTGCCAAGTTTCGGTTTAAAAAAAATATACCAGAGAAACTTTCTTTCAATTTTCAATTTTTATATTTCCTTCAACATTTCGAAAAAAAACGAAAAAAATAGATGAAATCTTTCTCTACAGTGAGAATTTATTTAAAAAATTTTCATGAGCAATAATTTCACACCGTTCTGTGAAAATTTCAATGAAAACCCACGACGTCATTCAATTAATGGAAAATTTCATATCTTTAATCTTTAAAATTCAATTAACAAATAGAATTTCTGGACTTTTTTTTAAAACTGAGTTCCACCTATTTTTTTGAAACATTTTCCAATTTGAGAAGGAAGGGGAATCAAATTTATTCGAAATTTGGAACCAAAAAAATTGAAAAAAATTCTATCAAGAAATACACTAAAAATTTCTAAAAATAACCACTTGAGTTTTTAAAGCCTCTGGAATCCATTTCTGAAACTTTTTGCCCTCAAACTTCGTAGTTCAATGACAAATAGCAAAAAAAAAAAAACGTAAAATAATGATGAAAGCATGTCATACCATCTAGTATAAGAAGAATGAAATCGGAAAGAATTTTTTAAACCCTGGAGGCAATCGTCATGTCCCATTAGAGAGGTAAAAAGACAGTAGAGAGAACAGCCTATTCCCCAATTTTTCAAAAAATTGAATCATTTGCAATTTTTTGGATCGTTTCTAAATTATTGAATTCTCCTGAGTTCAAAAATGTCATTAATTTCAAGATCCAAAAGACAAATTTGCTTGCAGTGTGCTCATAGAATTGCCCCCCCCCCAACCCAAAAATGACCTTAGTGACATAATTTAAGTAAAAAAGTAACCGGAAAATTTCACTTTTGCATGTATTTTTTTCTCTTTTATTAAGACAGAACGTTGGAACCATGCAATTTTCCAAAACTGGGATAACTTTTTTTTTAAATTGGATATTTTTCGAAAAATTCTTTAATTTTTCGAAGTTCGAACAATAATGTTCCGAACATTGGGCGATACTTTGCAAAACTTGGACAATTTTCCAAAAACTGAAGATTTTTTTAAACCCACGACTTTTATAAAAATCGGACGATTTTTAAATATAGAGGGATTTCTCATAATCGGTTAATAAATTTTGGACAATCTTTCTAAAATATGATTTTTTTTTTAAACCTATAATTAGTTCTCAAAAATTGGATAATTTTCCAAAAACTGGTTAACTAAAATTTCAAAAAATTGGACGAATTTCCGAGAAATCTATAAATTTTCAAAACTTGAACTATTTTTAAAACCTGAGAAATTTTGCGATACATGGATGATATTTTTCAACACTTGAACAATTTTGACCAAAATTTGAACATTTTTACGAAAATTGGACATTTTTACAAAAATTGGACATTTTTACAGAAATTGGACATTTTTACAAAAATTGAAATTGGCCATTTTTACAAAAATTGGACACAAAAATTGGATATTTTTACAAAAATTGGACAATATTCTAAAAATTCTTCAATAAACAGAAATGAGATACTTAAAAAAACAAAAAAATCCATACACAAATTGAACAATAAAAAACTTCAACATTTTAATTTAACCTTAAAAAATGGTACCGATATAATTTTTTACGAAAAGATTTCAAAAAAGGAATTAAATTTCAAGAAAATTTAAAGTCGATTTGTCGAATTGTACACTTTACTTAATGTTTCTAAAGTAAGAATGTCTGTTTCTTTCCCAATATTTTGGGTGTTAGGGTACCTACCTAATTCTTTATTATTATATTTTTTTGTAATTAAAATTCTCATTTTCCTTTGGTTACAGTTTACAGGGACCATTGAAGATGTGCTTTCCAAAGTGGCCCAACTACAAACAATAGAAATTTTTTTCAGAAAACGAAATAAACGAAAAATACTTATGTACCGTATGCCTTTGAAGCATTTTTTCTGCTACCAAACTAAATGTATTGTACAGTGGTATACCAAAAATGTGGCGAAAGTCTCGATCTCCAAAAATTTGATCTTTACGAGCTATGACCATTCATAATTGACTAGGATTAAAATTGACCAAAGGTAAAAAAAGGCGACGCAGCCACTAAAAAGTGACCAACTTAGCACACTGTGTTTGAAGCTTTGTAACTGAGGTTTTCCAATTTTTCTCAAAATCATTGCTTTTTAACCTTGTACAGCATACCGAATTTCTAATGATATATTATTGTGATTTTTACTTTTTCGGGTCGATTCCCCAACATATCGACCTTAACAGATATTCAATAAAAGATGAATCTTGTTCAAAGATTTTTAAAAAGTTCAAAAATTGGTATTATTTTGGTTTTAAACCAAAAAAAAAAAAACGCTGTTTGATTGTAGCCATAGAGAAAAAGTAAATTTCTCAACTTTTTATCGAGCGAGATATTAAAATGAAAGCTTTGCCCATGTGTAGGAGCTTCCATTAAATCGCATAGTGTCACAAAAAAAGTTGAATAATATCAAAATAGTAAAAATGAAAAAGAGTAAAACTATGTACCATAACGTAGGTATTTAGTAGAAAGAAACAGTGAGAAATACCAAAAAAATTGATCTATTTTCTTCGAAAAATTCGATCCTCGATTTTCTGGGTTTTCAAAAAAAGAAATGGAGACACGAAAAAGTACCTATGGGGGGGGGGGGGGGTGTCAAACTCCACAGGACACACACCATTATCGCACCCTTCAAACCGAGAATTCGATTTTTCATCACTTGAAACACATCCGAAAACATGATAAAAGACGTAAATATTTCACGTATTCGATACTTACTCTCATAGCTACCGGACTGGTGGAGTAGTCGACTGGCTGACATCGATAACTGTAATGCGTCGCCCAACCGCTCATCAAATACTGAAACAGAAGAAAAAAAACACCAAATTCAATACCGTTGGATAATTTCCAAAATATTAGGACCATTATTTCACACACTTATCGATAAAACACTCCATTCATCATCAAAAACTCGTATTAAAGAGACACGAACAGGGAACTCGAATAAACAATATTCTCGACCGCGTCCTTTATATGAGACGAGCCCTTCACATTAATTGGCTTTTTGCCTTTTTCTTTCCAACAATGTAATATGTTAAGGCAGGCAACATTTTTCGTTCTCAATTTGCCCGCAGCTCGATTATAATCTCATTTTTAAACACGACATCGATCTACTAATTCACACACGAGGCACACTTCTCATCACAGTAAGAAATTGCGACCATCGTGTACAAGTGTACACACGATTTAAACGACAACTAACATTTTAAAGACAGATATTTGGCAAGTTGGACTCTCGTTATCTTCTATTTCATTCGGCGAATTTTCTCCCCTCACTCCGAGCCAATTTTTCCTTTTTACTACCGCAGGCGAATCTTATTGTCCGATGTCGACGTTCTGGCGGAACACTAATAATAAAAATTTATCGCCCACGCGTCAAATAGCAGTATACTTCTGCTGAATCTCTTTACTGTACGGTTTTGGTTTTTTTCTTCGACAAAACGAGTACCACACTAACACTGTTGTAAGAATTCTTCAAATCTGTGAAAATGATGCGTTACGCGGGCTTACTTTTTGCCATAAACCATCCCTAAGACTTCTTTTTTTCTCTCTACAACGTTTATATAATAAGTAATTACCGCGTGTAGAGCTGTAGACGCACATGCCATACATACCCACTTGGCACACATCTCCAATTTGGTGCTGTGGATTAAAAAAAAAAAAGTACCGAGGAATAGAGAAGCGGCTATTTAATCGTTGCTTTAGAAAAAGTACTAAATCGCTCGTGAAAATTACCGCCCAACTAGTAAAAACTTCGAATAAAAATAAAGCTGGTACAAAGGCAAAGAAGCATTCATTTCGAAGATAAAAAAGGACGAGTACGTAATTCGTTTGATTGCAGGAGATTAAAAATCCATACAAACGAAATGGTATATTCAACTTATAGCTTGAACGGAAATTAAAAAACAGGATCATGAAAAGACTTTGAACTTCAAAGGCGATATTACTTTTACTGCAAATGAACGGAAAACTATTAAGAATGAATGATTTTGTTTGTAGAGACGTCACAAGAAAGTATACATCACATCTATGGTAATTACTGGTAATTCACTAAAATTTACCATAAAACAGTAAATAATGGTAATTTACCAAAATTACCACATCTACGGTAATTACAGCTAATTTTCCAAATTCGCCAAATATATACAGCAAATAATGGTCACTTACCAAAATTACCAGACTTAAAGCAATGAAAAACTTTTTTCAAAATTACTACATTTATACAGAAAATGACATTTTATTTACCAAAAAAACTACAATATTGAAGGAAATTACTGATAAAGTGAACCAAATTGTTACATTTTCAAAGTAAATATGACATATTTACCAAAATTATCAGATTTTTTACGAAAAATAACGATAATCCACTAAAATTACGTTATTTACAATCATAAATGGTAATCTACCAAAGTTATTCCATTTTTCACAGCAAAGAATGGTAACCACATTTACAGTAAATTATGATAATTTAGGTACCAAAAGTTATTAATTTATAAAAATTAATAGGTTATCAGTAAATAACAAGTAATTCATCAGAATTATCACTTTTGCGGCATTTACCTCGGCTATTCCATACTAAAACAGACCAAAAATGAAGTCGGGTCTTCCGGTTTCGCTCAAATTTTTTTTACGAGTTTCCCTTGATGGTCTATAGAATTTGGATATCGACTTACTTTTTGATCCGACCCCACTCTCCGTAATTTTTTGAAATATTCAATTCCGTATTGATCACCTAAGACTAGAGGAAGAGGTTAGTTGGAGCACGGGGAGGGGGTCGGATCAAAAAGTAAGTCGATATCCGAATTCTACGCCCTCAAATTAGTTAGAAGTTAGAACCGATATGCCACACGATATTTTCGTTTGTAAACATGATTTTCCCCAAAATTGGGGGGAGGGAGCTAGAGGGGCACTCAAGGGTCAAATCCAAAAAATTATAAAATTTTCGAACTTAACGCCCTCAAAAACCTAACAAACGACAGGTCACACATTATTTTTCATTTTTTTGAATTTTGACCCTATCAAAGAGGCCAATAGGGGAGTTCAGAGAAGTCGAATGAAAAAACTGAGTACATATTCGAAATTAGCGCCTTCGAATTAGTAATAATCGATGTGTTACTTTACTTTTTCGATGTTTTTGAATTTTAGTCAAAATTGTGGACCCCTGTACCCCCTCGGGGTCTAGAGATCCCATCTTGAAAATTTGTTGGTTGAAAAAAGAGTAAAAATGGCTACTTACTGTAATTTTTTCAGATTTTTAAATGGTAGCTTTTATCTTTTGTTCATCATGAAAGTTGAGCTTTCGCCACCAAAGTTCAACTTTGAGCTTTTCAAAATGTGATTACCTTTTTTGAATCTCCTATTAATTATCTTTCTGACCCCGAAAACAGTTTTTCCCCAAGTACAACCAAACTCCAGATATGAGCCTTCAAAGTTTGTAATTTGGCTAAAAATCGTAATTGCATAAAAATTTCGAGACCCGCTGAAAAGAAATGATCGTGGTTTAGTGAATGGACCATCAAGGGAAACTCGTTAAAAAAAATTGAACGAAAATTAAAGCCATTTTTTGGAAGCCAGATTTTTTATCAAGCGTCAAGAATTTTTCGTAATTACGGTAATAATCATAAATTACGAACAATTTACCGTAATTATAGTAATTACGCTTAGAGATTGGTAATTCACGACATCTTGATGCAAAATGACAATGACAAAAAATTCCAAAACCAAAAAAAAACTGAATCATCCAACCTCACTATTCACATAGTCACATATGAAACAATTTCATTTTCAATTCGGCAAAAAATTCTCCACATCGACAAAGCCTTTTTTCAACTTGAAAAAGCTTCTTTTTTAAAACCCTTTTTCGATCGTTTCAGTCCACTATAAAAAAGCAATAACCTTATTTTCCACTTTCCATGCGAGGAAAAAAAAACCTCGCGCAATTTTTCATTAAAACCAACACATCCACTAGAAAATTTCCTCGACAAAGGTTCGAATTCGCTTCGAATTAATTTCGCACACGCAATCCAACCCAGCAGCGGGAAAATTTCCCGCCGACTTCACGCATCCGAGACGAGCTTTTGGGCGAAACGTGCGAAAAATTTCAATTCCTTGGGTGGTTTGTTTCGCCGGCAAATTCTTCTCGCATTTAAGAACACTTTAAGAATATTAAATCCGCTTTGCACTTAGAAATCAGAAATTACCCGGCACAAGCGCCAAATGGGTAATCCATAGAAGCACGTTGGTGTATTAGCAAGCTCGGTCCGATACCGGCTCGTGCACCACGTGGATTAAACGTTACACAGACGCGAATTCCCATTACGAAAGAAAATTCTATCTGGCGTCTTACGCCTGTTGTGTAAATACCTACAGAAAAGCCCTGCAAAAAGCAAAAACAAAGCCTTTACGAATATCCGAGTTTATAGGCGTATTGCGCAGGCAACATTAACAACCACTGAGCCCCCCACCCCCTCATTCTTCCCTCAAAACCACTTCCGGGCACCGTTCTACAATGTGCGGCGGTTTCGAATCATCAACTTACGCCCACGCCTAATGAAAAAATGCAACTCGTTGCATTTGGAATAGTTACTTGGTGACGTTAACACGCCTCGTTTCGTTGAAAAAAAAATTCGCATTGCCAAATTATTCAGTAATGAGTTTCCTGCTTTACTTTAGCTGTTTTACAAAATAGAAAAATGGAACAGACTGAAAATACAAAGAGTGAGAAATTTTTAGCTTCAATAATCATCGCCGTTTGCATATACGATTGTCGCACCAGAGCGTAGCGAAATCAATTATAATTTATCGTTATTATCCCATTGGCGAGTATTTTCCGCAATACTGCGTTCATTTTTTTACTCCGCCAAAAAAGGAAATGTAACAAGTTCGATGAAAAAAAAATCAACACCACAACGCCCGAATCCGACGTATGCACGCGACAACCAACAAATACAATAAAAAACACGATCGGGCACGATAACTCATGTTTCATTCAACACCTACGATTAATTATGGTTTTCAAAAATTACCATAATGTCGAAGAAAAATCGGCCATTCTACGTACCTCGAAAATAGTCGAACAAAAATTCAATTTTGTTTGCCAATTCGTCTAGAAAGTAAATCTCTAATTAGTTTAAATCCATTTCGATATGAAAAATTCAACGAGTCCGAGTGTAATGCAAATGTCTAAATAGATTTCCAAGCTCATAAAAAAAAAAACACATTCATTTTATCGTGTTAAATTAGATTCCATTATCGGCGACCACGTCGAAAAACGTCATTCCCATTTTTGAAAAAATTTTTCAACGATAACCAAATTATACGAGTCATACGAGTGAGTATTGTCAGTTGAAATGATTCTGCGGACCAATTTTCTCATTTCGTTCCCAGGGTACCTTTAATTCCGTCACGTCGAGCTTGAACTTGAAAATTTTACCTGATCGTCTCGACTCGAGTACGGTTGAGAGCGAAGGAAAAACGAGATCAAAGAACACTTTATTCGGCTTTTCGATTCAATAAGCCTATCGAAAAAACGACCGACAAACTGTGTATACAAAATAGCAACCTTTTATTTCGTTTCATTGCACACGTACACATCGTACAAGGTATACAGATATCCCAACAGACAATATTGCTCGGGTCTTTGTCGATAAAGCGAAATCTCCTAATTTAATTTACCAATCGTAAAAGGCAGCGAAAAAATACGTAAGTATGTCTTTTCTTTCGCTTCGAATGTAAAAAGGACGTGTGCATGTTTTTTTGCCTTTCTTCGAGGATTGGAAATGCAAAAAAAACTAGTTCAATAGGAAACAGGTGATTTTTTTCTGTTTTATGAACATTTCGTTCATCGTGCCTTTGATATAGAATTTTATAGGTTTTCATCAACTAATCATTAATCAGAATGAAATACGTAGATATATTTACTACACAGAAGATTACTACTGATAACGCGATACATTTCCAATTTACAAAATGCCAGAAAAAGTACCCATAATTACAAAATTTACAAAAAATTACCTCAATGAAAGTAATTACTGAAAAATTACCATAATCACCATAATTTACCATTAAACCGTAATTATTTAAAATAGGTAACTGTTATCGTAGTAATTAATTAAAAATTAGAGTACCGGCGATAATTAACAAAACCAAACATTACGTACCACCCATAATCACCAAAAATTACCATCATGATAGAAATTACCAGAAATTTATTATAGTTTCGGTAATTACCAAAAATTCTCAAGATGACGGTATTCATTGAAAATTACTGTAAACATGGTAATTATTCACAAATTATACCAATGATTTACCGCAAAGACAGCAATTACAAAAAGTTACCACAATGACGGTAATTACTAAAATTACCACAATGACGGTAATTACCAAAATTACCACAATAACGGCAATTACCAAAATTACCACAATAACGGTAATAATCGAAATTACCACAATGGTGGTAAGGTAATTACCAAAATGACCACAATGGTGGTAAGGTAATTACAAAAAGCAGTGATGGAAAACTGGAACTGGAACTAGAACTGAAACTTGAAAAAAACTGTAACTAAAATTGAAAAACTGGAACTGGAACTGGAACTGAAATGATGAGAACTGAAATCTGAAAACTGGAACTAGAACTAAAATGAATTTCAGTTTTATACCAGTTCCAGCAGTTGCAATTTTATTATTTAAAATATGACTTGAAAAAGCCAAAATTTTGATGTTGAAATTTACCAAACCACATTCAATTAAAAATTGTTTACTAAAAACCCACAAACATTGAAAATTTACGTCAAAAATTGAATAAAGAAAAATATTGTGTTGTAAACTCGAAAATTTCATCCAATTAAAGACGTTATCTCATACATTAGGTATTCAAATTTTTTGTTGAAAAATTCAGGGGTTAGTCTTAGTCACAACATTTTTGAAAAATATTACTATTGACAATGACTTTTTTCTAGAATTCTTTTGTTTTGAGCTTGAACAAGAAGTCCAAAATTTTTTGCTCGAAATTTTTCAAACTTCTACATTTTTTTTCAACGTAAATTTACAAACTCTGAATTTTTTCTCTGTAAATTTTTCAAACTTCAAAATTTTTTTCAACAAAAATTTACAAACTCTGAATTTTTTCAAGTAAATTTTTCAAACTTCAAATTTTTTTCAACGTAAATTTTCAAATTCTGAATTTTTCTCCTGTAAATTCATACCTCAAAATTTTTCAAACTTCAACACTTCTACGTAAATCGGAGTCTTATTCAGGAATATTCTGAAAAATACAATTGAAAATTATTTTTCACAACTACATTGAAAATAATGAATTATACAATAAAAGTAAAAAATAAATGTCTTTATTGTATTTTTCATTATTTTATTTTCGATGTTGATGTTAAAAATAATTTTCAACTGTATTTTTCAGAATATTCCTGAAGAAGACTCCGATTTACGTTTCAGAAGTTCTGAAGCTAAAACAATTTACAGGAAAAAAGTTCATAGTATCATGGTTTGATAATTTACGTTGAAAAAAAGTAGAAGTTCGAAAAATTTTGAGGAAAAAATTTTAGACTTGAAAAATTTACGTTGAAAAAATGAAAAATTCAGAGTTTGAAAGTTTGTTGAAAATATGTAGAAGTAGAAGTTTGAAAAATTGTTGACTTGAAACATTTACAGGAAAAAGAGTTGGTAAAATTACGTTAAAAAAAAATGTAGAAGTTTGAAAAATTCTGAGCAAAAAATTTTGGACTGTAAAAATTGCGTTGAAAAAATTTTGAAGTTTAAAACATAATCATATGTACAGGAAAAAAACTAGTTTGAAAATAATTCAGAATGCAAAAACTCCAGATCCTATAAAACAATATCTTACGAAGCAGCTATTACTCTCTCAAAAACAATACCTTTAGACCTAGAAATTATCATAAGAAACCTACGTTATTGCACCCAAAATCGTCTTAAAATTCCAGATGCTCCAAACAAAATATATAACTTTCCATTCCCCTCAATCAAAAAGTTCCCAAAAAATAAATTTAATATACAATATGAAACTATATTAAATATTGTAACATATTTAACTCCACCTCAAGATATACCAGACTTTCAAATTGATATTATACTTGAATGTAAAATCTCCATTAAAAAATTAAAAAACATTTTATACTCTTGGGCCCTTGAAAAATGGCAAGTACGTTGGAACTTGACTGAAAATGCTGAAATAACCCATATCCTTATTCCTAAACTTGAACCCTTTTATTCCTCCTCTTTTGAAACAACATATCATACAGCACAAATTTTCACAGGTCATGGTAATTTTCAATATTATTTAAATTTTATTAAAAAAGCACAATCTCCATTATGTCATTGCAAACAAGAAAATGAAACACCATACCACCTCCTTTTTGAATGTTCCCTCCCCCTAATATCCACCATAAGAAATGAATTTTCAACTCAGTTCGATTCCACTTCCCCTTACCCAGAAGAATTTTATTACTCCCTTCAATTTGAAAAACTTAGCACAGAAATAATGCAGTACCAATACAACAATTACAAGTTTCCATAACCCAATTATCTCCCTTCCACTTTTAAACAAACACACCACCCAACCCATATCTTTAATATAATAATAATTTAAGTTATAATTTTACATAAATGTTATGAACTGTATTGTTTCCCCTTGTTTTGTTGCTGTGGATAAGCCTTAGGCAAAGCATCAACAGGGTGTCTAACAAAATTTCAAAACCCCAAAACAGGACAAACAGGACCTTCAACAGGACCTTTAAAAAATCGGTTCTGATCGATTTTGTACCCCCCCCCCCCCCCCCCCCCGCCAAAAAATCCTATTCTGGCAAAAAAAAATTGAAACGGATTTTTTCAATAATTGTTAGAAATGAGCAAAAAATTTATTTTTTTATTTTTTAAAAATTTTTTTCAATTACGATCATTTATTGAAATTTTTTTCTATTTTGGCGGGTGGAATTTCAAAATTGTTACAAAACAGGACTTTTCACTGAAAAAGCCCCAAAACAGTACAAAAACAGGACAAACAGGACCACTCAGCCCAAAACAGTACAAACAGGACGAACAGGAGTTGTTAGACACTCTGATCAACAATCCAAGGTTTCTGTAAATAAATAATAAATAAATTTCCCCCACCATGTGGAATGGGGACAAAAAAAAAAAAAAAAAAAAAAAAAAAAGAGGACTTTGAAAAAAAAGAACTGCTCACCACCCACTGCAAATCCGTAAAACAGGGCCAGGTAAAAAATTGTATGTACTTTGGATCAGAAAAAGAAAAACAACAAAGTTCAAATTTAGCAGAAAATTTTGCATTTTTTTGTCCTTCAAAATTTAAAAAACTGAAATTTTAGAACTGGTATTTGGAACTGGAACTGGAACACTGAAAACTGGAACTAAAAAATTTTGAGAACTGGAACTGGAACTGGAACTAGAACTAATATCATTTCAGTTTTTCATCACTGACAAAAAGTTACCACCATGATGGAACCTACCAAAATTACCACAATGATGGTAATTACCAAAAACTGCCACAATGGCGGTAATTACCAAAGATTACCACAATGACAGTAATTATCAAAATTACCACAATGACGGTAATTACCAAAAATTACTGTTAATGTGGAATAATGATTAAAAATCACCACGGTAATCATCTGACAACTCATAGTAATTACGGTAATTACCCGGTAATTATCGTAATTACATTACAATTGATGGTAATTAAGGTAATGACACACAAAATTAATGTTTTTACGGTAATTACAAATGAAATTGAAGGTAATTATGGTGATTCTAGGTAAATATCACTCTATTTGCGGTAATTATCAAGTTGTCACTGGTAATTATAAAATTTGGAACAAAAATGATGCTTCGCGACAATTAGAAATCATTTACTAGGTACATAATTTGCACACATTACACGCCACAATCCGAACGAAAAAATAAATACAAATCGTTTACAATGACATCTCCACCTGAATCGGAATCAATCTTTACAAATTTTTCAATCACATCGCCCATAATTACTCGATACGATAAACGGGAACTGGGTAAGAATTTCCGCCATCAAAAGCACGCCCTAATATCGCGACAATCGGCTCGTAAAGAAACGTTACAAAACCTCGAATAATTACATCGACAATGACCGAGTGGTTTTCTTCACATAAGTGAGGATCATTCGACGAGTACTTCTGCTATGCATAGCTACCTACATTCTCACAAAGGGTTTTTCTACCACACCGAGGGCGAAATTATAACACCGAAGATAAATTTCAATAGACGAAAAACTCGAATCGTGTATGCGGCACATGAAAAGAGCACATTGAGCACGATAAAGGCGCATAAATGACTGCTCGAGTACTTACGATGCCTTTGAAAACACTGACTACTCGAATGGTAAAGAAAACCTTTGGCTATACGGGCTAATGTGTTTAATCGATAAAATATCGAAAAAACATTTACCTATATGCGGAGATAAGGCTGTTAAACGAAGCATTATTCATTGAGATTGAGATGTTCGCGTCATAGTCGCACGTATTGGTATCCTACAATATAAAAGAGGAGGCAGAGAGGCAGAGAGGATAGCGTGAGAGCGAGTGTGTTTTTAGTAAAAAAAATCGCCATTTGTGGTTCACCTACTTTTCAATCGTAAGCCACAATGAGAAAGAGAGTGATTTGGTGTAGAGGAACGCGATGAGATACACGCCTGTAATAATTATAATTTTACTTCTACATTTCTGGCTAACTGAGAACGTCTCTTTCGTTCAATTTATCTTATTTTTTTCGGTATCCACAGACCGCCAGACCGCACAGAAATAACGGTGGTGTAGTTACAGTAGGAAGTATCCAGACACCGGACTATGATGTAAGAACGGAATATGGGCTATCGAGTTAGTGATATAAATCGGTAGACGAGTCGATTCTGGTTTACTAGATGGAATCTTCGGCTCGGTTCGGCACCGCGGTCATTAGCGTGTTTATTATCAAGCCACCGTTGTTGGTTGAGTTATCGGTGTAATTACCGGGCCCGATGAGCTCGTCTTGTGCAAATCTAGTTTTCAGATTGTCTGGGAAATGGGTTGAGATTTTTAGGCGGGTTATTGGCCAATTTTGGAACGCGAGATGCAAAATTTTTGGAAACTGAGTACTTCAAATTTGCATTTTGACAAATTTTCTCCAAAATAATGAGTCTAATTTTTAGGGAAAGGAATTATATGCTCTAAAAAAGTTCAAATATGACCAAATAATATGCATTTTTAACGTTCAAAATATGCAAAAATATGTACTTAAAATCTTGAAAATAAATATACAAAATATGCAATATCGAGATGGGTATCCCTGGAAAGGATTTTTCGAGCTTAACAACATGGTAACACTTGAAATCGCCAAAAATCGTTTAATTTGATCACAATCACTCAAATCACAAATTATTCGCGATAGAAAAATGTTCCAATTTACGGAGAAAAAATATTTTAAAATTTTTTCAGCTGTTTTTTTGCAGTATTGTCATTTTTGCTAGTGAAAAATAGCTAAAAAACGAAATTGTGGGGTGGGATTTTCAAAATATCGTGAAATATGCAAGAAAATAGCCGAAATATGCTCTTTAAACGTCCGAAATGTGTCAAAATATGCATTTTAGCTCAAATATGCACAATATGCAATATCAAGTATGGGCTCATTTTACAGGAAATTTTTTGATTCGCAAACATTTCAACCCTATACGGTACCCCATCATCTTTGACTTTGAAAAACATGCAGTTTCATATAAATCCGTTCTTCCGTTCCCTACTAATTTTCCATCATTTTTCACCTCTTGATTTCGATAAATTTTTTTCAGAAGGAAATATTTTAGAATTCAATGGGAAATACCTTTCATTTCACTCCATTTTAGCAAATTTCTAGACAAAAAAAATCTCGCCCTTTTAACAAGATCGTTAACTCGGTAATATTAGGCTTGGTGACAGAAGGGAAAGACTACAATGTGAAATATTTACTTAGTAGAAACTTGGGTACGTCTGAGTACTGAAAATACAACGTAAATAATAAAAGAGGTGTAAAAGCTTCCCAGCAAATAAATCAGTCTATACTTATCGAGACCGACGACTCAACGTTGTGATTTCAATGAACTGAGAAAATTTAAAATTAGCCCTCGATTTCCATTACAATTTGAAAAAATGACCCGATGAAGCCACCGACGAGAATAATTTCACCTAATTTTGAAACAATCGGATTAAATACGAAAGTATACAAAATTTAAACTTCTTTGGTAATTAGTATCCAGTTGTCTCGACTCCGAATCTCTCCACGGAGAGCTTTAAGCATTAAACCAAACGATTATTCTATTCAAGGCGACCATATCCCGGCGGAATTTTCTGAATTAACATCACGTAACGTGTTCGTTTAATTTTTGCATTTCTCCGGCTACCGTATCGGCCTTCAAATCCTCAAAGGTTTCATAGACTAATTCCATTCACTAATTGTGCAGGCTTAAGATCGTTAATGAACAGTCTACCTTTTCTACAGCTCTGAAAATAATCCCTCCTAAGTACACACAATCTAAACACACTTTCGCCCCGAACTTTTCTCTACACAAATATCAAAACTTCCACGTAAAATATTAAAAAGCCCTCGTAAAGGATTTCTTTTACATATTATAATCCGGCATCCGCCATATCTCGAGAATACAGATTGAAATTTACGTCAAGACTTAAGTTCTCCATCATACACGTATCGTAATAAGAAGAATATACATCTTTGGTAAATATTTGCAATTGTGTTACCCTCTTCTCCATTCTTCATACCCAAGAGCAGAAATACAATCTCACGTACATGGCTGAAAAAGAAGGCTCAGAGACAAAAAAAAAAATGCAATTCTACGAAGGTAAGAATGGCATCTTTTGAAACCAAGTTGTCAGAAAAATGTCACGTTTTATCATCTCCAGCACAGATTTGCGCTTGCCACGTCTGCAGTCGAGATAATGAGAAGAGTAAATCGAAGTTTTGGAGCGTAAAACTCTGGAAATGAGTTGAGTTGAAGGAGATTTTCCTGCAGTAGACAACGAACTCTCAAATTGTGCAAATTTCTTTACGGTTTACACGAGTTGTTTGTTTCGTGAAAATTATGAATTTTTGGTTCTGTTGCTACGTCTGGCTTCGTGAAACTTTGCATAGGTTTCGAACGGAGTGGGTAATACTTTGTAGAAGTGACACGATATTTCCGGTCATTGCTTACAAGTCGTTATGCTTCGGATCGTCGAGGTTCATATAAGGAGCGGGCAGGAGCAAAAAATATTCTTTATTTAATTAACTTGGTCAAATTATCAACATTATGTGATGATTACGAGGGAAAGAGGGAAGTTTTACAGTTCCTCGAGAATTAGGTCGAGAATGAAATGAAAAAATGAAATTGATATTTTTCTTGCAGAACGCTAAAGAAATTCATAAAGTCGAAAAATTCAAAAATGCATTTCCACTAAAAAATGTTTTCGCATTTTTTCATCTTTCCAAAATTATCTCAAAAACTAAAAATATTGAGTACTATTAATATAAAAAATTATGATTTTTAATTCATTCCCTTTTTGAAGTAAAAATTCGATTTCAATACCTCACACTCAATAATTTTTTTTTCAATTTTTTACCCTTTTTTTGGTACCAAAAGGACAAATTTCCCCAATTTTTTCAACTTCATAAATTTTTATTTATTGAAATTTTTCACTCGTACTTTTTCCATTCCCCTCCTCCTCCCTATCATCTCCTGTCCGCCACGAACCCTCCTTTCTCGAAAAAAAATTGCCAACTATGAAAACGAAATCCATCTCAATCGAGAATTTTCGAAAACTTTCCACCGGTAATCCTGCAAAAGTAAAGTCAATTCAGACAACGAATAAAATTAGCTCGACAGAAATCGGGGTAAATGCGCTTTCGCAGAACGTGAAAGTTCCTATTTCGCATTCGCTTTCGTTCACAAACGAAGAAAAGGGCGCCTTCGATTCGACGATACCGTCCCACAAGTTCGCCGCGTACAAGGAAAGTCGAACGAGACAACCATTAAAGTGGATTTTTATGCGCTTAATTCGTTTTCCAAATAAAACCGATACAATTTTTCACCATAACGAGTTTCCAACGAGGAATTTTCTACACTCGTATTTATACAAATACACGTACGTATTGTCAAACAACATATCCATTTTGTATTAACAACCGTACACACCGAGTAAACACGACGAAAACGATAAAGGAATCGTGATCTTTCATCGGACTCGCAATTTTCGATTTATCTTTAATTTTTTCCCGACGTTGCTGGTTCATTTCGCGTTGCGTTGATGCGAATTGAAAGAAAAATGAGGCAACGAGATGATTTATTTTTCGAATCGCTCGGCCCAACTTCATCATTATATTCGCGCCGCACACTATACGAAGAGTATGCTCGTGGAAAGAGTAGGCCGGCGGAATTTCCTTTTTAAGGAAATTTTCATTCAGCCAAATTCGGCCCGTTGAAAAGAATCCGCCAAAAATAGCGGATCTTGCGGATGAAAGAAGAAAATTTATCAAATATTCAACAAAAGAGGGCTACAATTGCGAGATACGCGAGGGAGAAAGCAGGAGGTTAATTAACTCGCGAAATTTTTGCTAATTTACGACCTAATTCGAAGAGGTAGCTAAATTTACCTTTATAAAACAGTCTTCCTTCTTTTTCGTTTTTAAAAGAAATTTTATGGCTTTAATGTAGAGAGCTTAATTAGCGACTCTCTAGCGATGAAATACCGATGTGATTATTATCGTCGAACGAGGTGTTAATTCATATAGATGAATGAAGTGAGGTGGGAAGGTGAGAAAAGGTATTATTCGATGACTTCATTCTACATATATTCGGTATGGTAAATGGAATGGTACTCTAGTGGGTTGGGGGGGGGGGGAGGAGGGAGTTGTTAACAGCACGAAATAGGAATTTGATAATAATTATTTATTTCATTAACTTTTTTTTTAGTAAATGACTGAAACAAATCATTCACAAAATTTAAGAAGTCATTGAACAAAAAAGTTGGTTAATTCTAAAAATTTTATGTTTTTTTTTTTAGAAAATTTTGTTTTTCTTTCTTCACACGAGTAAAAATTCTTTAAAAAGTGAAAAATTAAACATAACTTGAGGATGTTATGAAGTAATTTTTCAAAGGGAATGGGAGGGAACAATTCTGACAAAAGAGGAATTTATGTATTAGAAAGAGGAATTGAGCTCGTTTGAAGAGGAAATCCCAACTATGAAAATAGAGTGAAAAATAAAGCAAATTTATATTTTGAGGTTTCAAGTTTTGATTTCCAAAAAAGAAATTTTAAACAATACATTCAAAATTAAATGAAAAAAAACAAGGAAAAAATCGCAACAAAAACAATTCCGAAATTTTCGGCTTAAAAAAACAAAAAACAGATTTTGCGGACAATTTCTTTGGACATTTCGAGTAAATTTTTGCACCATTAAAAAATTAAAACCAAAATTGTTACTAAAATCTGAAATG
The DNA here is from genome assembly GCA_033439095.1 of Pseudococcus viburni. Taxonomy (NCBI): domain Eukaryota; kingdom Metazoa; phylum Arthropoda; class Insecta; order Hemiptera; family Pseudococcidae; genus Pseudococcus; species Pseudococcus viburni. The sequence goes on along the minus strand of JAVBJF010000428.1, from coordinate 232,889 downwards.
GGTAATATTTCAATTTTACAGCCCCTGGCAATTTTGAACTGTTGACACAAATTCGGACCAATCTGAAAAATGATCATCTTGATTTAATAGCAAAAATGGATGACAAAAATCAAGGTCAATGACCTTGAATGATGAATACTTATAATCGAATTTTCGACCATTTTCTATTGAAAAGGCAATGTAGAAATGTTCCAAAAATTTCTTAACCACTTTGGTCGAGTGTATTTTACGTTTCCATAACTTCCTCGACTTTTTTGTGAATTTTTGACCAGTTGGAACAGTCTAATATCGTCATACAGGGTGTCTAACAAAATCTCAAACCCCAAAAGGACTTTAGAAGGATCTTGGAAGGACTTTCAGCATGACCTCCTTTTCAAAATTAATATTGTACACGCCCCCCCCCCCCACCAAAAAAATTCAAACTCATTTTAGGAGGACAAATTTTTCAAAATATTTCATTGTTTAAGATGGAAGAGAAGAGTTTTTACCATAATTTCGAAAAAAAGTAAATTCACTGAGCTTAAGCGAAGCGAAGGCGAAAATTTTTGAAAAAAAGGGCATCCAGAATCTAAAAATTTTTTCATTAGGTAAAATCTGTGCTTTTTTCCGTGTTTTGTTTAGAATTTCAAAAAAAAAAACAATATTTATGGACCCGTTCCTGATTTCCTTCCAAAAAATCAAAACATTTTTGAAAATTGCAATCGAGATCGTTACCTCCTTTAATAAGTGAGAAGGACAATTTTTTCACTTGAAAATATTAATTCCCTAGGTTGGGAAAGAAAGAAGTTTCATACCATTATTTTGAAAATAAAATTGTGTAAATTTACTGAGCCCGAGCGAAGCGAGGGCGAAATTTTTTGGAGAAAAGAGCATTCAAAAGCTGAACTTTTTTCAGGCACCCATATCATCTTTCATCATCTCACACAAAGTTGCCACTAGCGACATTTCAAATATTAGTGATTTATTTTAGCTTTTGGCGGGTGAGTCTCAAAATTTGAAATGGGAAGGACTTTTTACTCGGAAGGACCGGGAGGACTTGTTAGACACCCTGTCATATCACGAATTTTTTTAAATGAATTTGTTATAAAATTGCAAATCACAATTTTGGCATGAACTGAAACAGGAACTGGCACACGAACTAAAAAGAGGAACTTGATAGGGGAGAGATATTTTCAAAAATTAGATAATGCCTTCAATTCACATGTAGAGTTTTATCACTATAATCGAGGGTCAAGTTGTTTGTATCTTACTAGCTCATTTTTCATGATAACTTAATTAAAAATTCAAACAAGGTTTCACGGTGAAGAGGGGAATATGGAAAATAGCCAAGATTGAAAATACCTATTATACATATAAAAAATTGGTGTTTTCGAAAATTCTCGACTGAGTTAGATTTCGTTTTCGTGGTTGAAGATTTTTCTCGAGAAAGGAACAATGGATTGGAGATGATAGTGAAGTGAGTGGAAAAAGTACGAGTGAAAAATTACAAATTAGTAAAAAAATCTATCGTTGAAAAAAATTGGAAAAATTTGTCCTTTGGTACCAAAAAAAACTGAAAAAATTGAAAAAGATACCGATTGTGAAATATTGAAAAATGAAATTTTCATTCAAAAAAGTTTGAATTAAAAATCATGATTTTTTTGATTTTCAAATAATTTTTCAAAAAAATTCGCCCTCCTGTTGCTTGCCTACTTCTATTTTTACATCAATTATTTCTGGATTTCTTTAAAATAACGTCATATTTTTCAAAGTTTTGTTTTTTTCACATAATTTGCACCCTCTTGAAGAAAATTCAAAAAAATTGATATCAAAATTGCATCTTTTTTGAATTTTATTATTTTCTCTACTTCAGTTTCCTTTTTTCAAAATTCATCTTTTTTATCCTCAGCGACCATCACCCTCGCCCCCTTCCCCCTAAAAATTAATACCAAAATGTTATTTTTTTACATGAATCTCTGCTGGAAGAGGATAAAATTATCTCCAAAATGATTTGATAACTTACTGAATTCCAGCAATTTTTTCAATTTGTGACGTCATCTAGTCATCTTGACAAAAACATTTCTAAACAAGATATTATGAACAAATTCCAAAATTGCTTCATTCTCGAGTTGAAGAGAAAAAAAATGGAAACATGTTGATAAGAAAAGACCAACTTGCTCAATACGTTGAAAGTTTCATAGAATAAACTAAAAAAAAGCTCAAACACGAAAATGCTTCACTTAATCAAACATTTCTTCACAATTTGTACTCAAAAGTCTCATCATAAATTTGTACATCAATACAAAATTCCAAAAACCAAGATACCAATTTTAAACCTGTATCTTCCTCCATCCCAATTTTTTCATCCAATCCACCACTCGATCCATTTCCTTTGGCAAAGATTCCGTAAAAAATCATTTTCATTTCCAATCTACAGATAAAACCCAAATCTACGCCACGTACATCATTTCCAGTTCAAACTAGCTAACTCGAGTTCGAGGTTGTTCTACGCTAATACACGTTACCTCAGACACTCCGAGACCAATTACTCACCATCCTACTTGAATTCGACCATTATACAGTAAACACGACCAAGACTAAGTAAATGGCTAAAACGACAAACCTAACGCAAAAATCGACTTTGTTTACACATCGACTCGTCCATCGTCCGAGCAGCCGAGCCGGCTCGATATTTACGTATTTCGGGGAACTCCCTTATAATTTGTAATATTTCAAGAGAAAGTCTAGGCAAGGTAAATGCACAGAACGACGTTGACGGGGGGAGGGGAGGGGAGCTTAGCTAAAACTTACCTGAGCCATCGTATTGCGCACGCATTTCTCTATCTTTACAATTTTAGCGCAGATGACGATGATGACCGAGGTATTATATAAAACAGTCAGAAGATGGAAAATTATATGGACGGCGACATTTTTCAATCAAGTTATTAGGTCAGCGTGCGGTTACGTTCCGTTTAAATATGTTTCTCTTGTACTTCGCACCTTTCTTCTACGTTAATTATTAGGAACGTCGCGTCGGCGCCGGCGAGGAAGGGGCAAACAACTCTTGAGTTTATTTATAAGACATTAAAAATTACACGAACGAAATTTCGGCTCGTTCTTCGTCACTATCGTTTATCTAATTAATTATTCATTCGATACGACGTCGCATCGCGGCGCGAGAGACTCGAAATGATAAAACTAGGTGACATTTGGCGTGATAAATTAGCCCGTCGGAGGCGCGAAACGTCGTCAAACAGTCTCAGGTGTATTGCCGAACAGATGGTTTAGTTAGGGTATCCCCACTGCCTCCTATCGTAAGTTGCAAGGTACAAAAAGGCGTAAAAAGCTTCATATTTTGTATTCGGTGCCATATAAAATGATACCAGTGCATTAGCAGATTGAAACCGTCCACCGGCCCGGTCTGATAACCTTGGTCTCGAGAGTATCACGCAGAAAAAGGGATAAAGGCGAAAAAACGCATAAGCTGGCATGGCAATTGGTTAATTGACACGAACGGATTAAACTTTAGCATTCTTCGTGTAAAAAGGGTGAATTTGGGTATGATTATGACGACACAATGTGGCGGTTCGCGTGTTTTGGGCTCTAGGTGCAGGTATACAAACCACTCAGTTGACCAATACGAATGGTCGTCTCTCGGTCAGATGCCGAAGTTGAATTTATACGGAAATGGCATCCTCAAAAATGTTGCGAAGGACCGAATCGTTCACTTTCAACTTTTACGTATCTGTATGATGAGAGAATTTTTTGACAAATTATTTTCTTTGGTTTGAATTTTCTAAAATTTTCAATTTTTAATTTTTTCTTACACCAAAACTTTTTAAGTTGAGGGGTTTCAAATTTTTCCTACTAATCTACTCCAAAATTTTTTGATTTTTTATAATTTTCTCAAGGTGTTTTATTATTATTATTTTTTTGGTTCAAATTTTCATAATTTTCCTGAATTTTTTTCTATTCTAAACATTTTTAGTTCCATATTTTCATAGTTTTCCTAAATAGTTTGATTTATTGTTAAGTACCTAGGTATCTACTTTTTTTAAATTCAAATGTTTTCAAACATTTTTCAACTCCAAGATTTTATACCATCAAATTTTTTCAAATTCAAAATTTTCATTTTTTTCTACTCTAAAAGTTTTCAAGTTCGAATTTCCCTAATTTTCTCACGATCTTTTAACTTCTTTCAAAAGTTTTAAGTTTCTCAATTTTTTCCAATTTGAATAGAGTTAAAGATTTTGGAATAGTGATAAAATGTCTTGTCAAGTTGGAAAAAACCTTGAATTTTTGAGAACATTTGTAAGGCGTTGTGCAACAAGGGACTTTGCGGTGAAATCTTTTTTTTTTTTCAATCATTGCGGATTCGAGACCAATTTTCAGAGAGGATTCCAATGGTGTAATCAGATTTCCCCTACCTCGCTTCGTTTTCACTGCTGAGGTCTTTAAACGTGTAATTTTCTTGTACTTTTTCATCACATGGACTCCAAAAAAAACATCAATTGTCACCACAAAAAGTACTTTTTCAAACCTTAAATTTCATAGCACTAATATGCTAAACATGATATATCCAACTCCCTTTATGCAAAGACTGCACGTGCTTTTGTACAAGAGAAAAATGGTAAAAACTGAAAAATTGACCTGTTTTCGTTTTTAGGCTTTCCTGAAAAAAATCGATTTTTCACCACAAAGTCTGTTATAGAACACAATGCCTCACATCTGAACTTGGGAAGAAATAAAAATGAATAAAAACTGAACAAGTGGAGAAAATTTAAAATTAAGTATTACCCATGAAAATTTGAAGTTGCGAAGTTTATAATATTTCCATAATTTTCTCAGAAATTCAATTTTTCAATTCTGAAATTTTTCATAATTTTATCAAATTTTCTATTTCAAAAAATTTACAACCTCAAATTTTCATACCTACTAATTTTAAACTTTCTCAAATCATTCAATTTCTTATTCATTCATGCTTTTTCCAAATTCAAATGTTCTCAAAAATCCAAAATTTTTTCCAATTTGACAAGACATTTCATCACAAATTTTCCTATATCTTTGACTCTATTCCAATGGTAAAAATTTCTTAAGTTGGAAAAATTGAAGAAAACTCGATTTTTTTTAAATTGAAAAAATCTAAGAAAATGAGAGAAATTTAAACTTGAAAATTTTTAGAGTAGAAAAAACAAAAAATTTGAATTTGAGAAAATTTGCACATGGATGAAAATTCCTTGAAAAAATTATGGACACGATAAACATATACTTGAAAATAGATTTCAGAATTGAAAAAATTTTAAATTTGAAAAAAGTAAGTAATAAAAAAAACAATTTGAGAGAACTTTAAAAACGCAAACCCGACAATTTTTGGAGTGTAAAAAAATGTCTTCCAAGTTGAAAAGTTTTTTAATTTTGAAGACAATTATGAAAATGAAACCGTTAAATTCTTTGAGTAGGTTAGCAGAAACAATATTAGAAAAATTGAACTTGAAAATTTTTGGAACGGGAAAAAATAAAAAGTTGATATTTCTTGAAAATTCAAACCAAAAATTCAAGTAAAAAATCATTTATCATTTTTCAAACTTTGATAAAGAAATAAAAAATCCTCCCATTGAAAATGAACGAATCAATCGTTCGTAATATTTTGAGCCTGTTGCTTGATGCATTTCCCTCGTAAATTTAGCCTTCAATTTACTAGTAAAATCTCGAGTTTCTTTCTCTTGCCTCAGTATCACGAAGATGAACTTATGTAATAATGCTGTCGACCCGGCTATTAGTCATTACACTCTCACATCTCGGATTAGAGAGAGAAAAAGAAAATAATCATAATAAAAGAATCTTCCTAATAAACGCCTCATACCAACGGCACTGTAAATTTCCTCCTCTTGACTATTTTTTTCAACTTCTTCGCTCAGCTACTGGAAGATAGCTAGGTGCACCGTAAGTACGACTAGTGTACTATTTAACAACAGATTCCTGATCTTTGGCTACTTAATACCTCTACGTGTTTTATGTAACTTGATCGTAACCTAACCCAATTTTAAATCTATGTAGTCCTACGATATTCGAATAGGCACAAATATCTACATAAATACGTACGTAGGTATACTTCAAACACCTTTACGTCAATCGAGCCGATTTTAATTACGGTATATTTATGTACATCGATGATATCGACCAAAACAGCTCGAATCCAGGAAGATATCACCCAGAAACGTGATTTTTGCTCATTAGAATTATTAAATTCATAACCAAACATTCCGCAAGTAAAAATAACATACAAACTACAGAATGTTTTCTTACTTCATTGCAAGGTTGCATAGAAGCAAATTAACATTCGAAATTACACCTTAACGTGCATTAATTTACTCATTATTTTGCCATCTCGGATACTATCTTTCATCTAACCCACGAAATAAGGCGAGAAATGACTATTCTTTACGAATTGTTTTTTTTTCTCACTGTGTACATATTATGGTAAGTATAATTTCAAGCATAATATAGACCCGAAATTATACAATATTTTTCTTATTTTAACCAAAATTTTTATACTACAGTTCATTCGAAAGGATATTTTTATTTATAAACAACGCAAAAACATTCTTTCGCAAATTGTTGTTTTTCGTCTGAGCTTATATAATAATTCTACATTTTGGTGCATTTTTATTTCTTTCAAAAAAAAATTGAAGCAATTTTCCAGCTTATTAAAAAATTCATAATATTATACTAATTAAATTGAAAAGCTAATAAAATATCAATTACGATGTGATTTTTTTTTTAAATTAATGAAATGACTCGAACGAATCTGAAAACAAGAAGAGAACCACTCGAATTTCACGTTTTCAATTAAATTCATGGGTTTGAAGATTGAACAAAATAAAATGTATGTACATGACGGATTTATAATTACCCCATTCCCTTAGAATTTTGCGTAAATTTACTTCGAAATAAATTCATTCGTAGATTTTCAAGTTAATTATTCCACACAAGTTGAATTTCAAGAATTTAAATTCTATTATTATTGGCTTTGAAATTTTTTCTTGGATTTTCAAAATTTTTCAAAAGATTTCAAAAATATTCAATTCTTTCGAATTTTCAGAAGTGAATAATGCTCGCCTTGGAAATTTCCCACGGAATTTTAGAGATCGTATGAGTTGTGAAACGTATTGAGAACCTAATTCGAGCTGGTGCGAATTTACACTTGGCCATCTCTTCCTCTCCCTCGAATCTAGCTGTAGCTAAGCTACCTACAAAATATCAAAAATAAGACATCGACCAAATTATCAGTTATTTTAACAATTTTTGGAAGAATCTGAATCTGAATACATAATTTTTTGAAAAATCGAACTTTTTTGAGCAGTTTCAGATGCAGCTCGGTTTTAATCTATTGCAATATTTTTCTTTCCAAATTCCCAAAAACAGAGCTCGCACTAAAATTAAGTATCAAAAATTCATAGTTTCTCGTACTTTTTTGTAGAAAATAATTTCTCGTTGACCAGTAACAAATACTTCCGTTAATTGAATTTTGTTAAAATTTCGTACCCGGTGTAATTTTTTCCGGTAATTTGTACTTTTGCAATTTTATTTTGGAAATTCGTACTTTTTAGTACGTTTGAATTACTAGCTCAACATTTGTACTTTTTTCGTACTTTCTTACTTTTCGTCCTTTTGGTGTACAAACCTTGAAAAACAATAATTTAAAAAAATACTTCAGCTGCTCAAACTTCAAATTAGCGAACTCCTCGACGTGTCGTTTTTAAAGAATGCCATTTGAAAAATTCTCCCCCTCCCCTCTGTCAACAATGCCAGAGATTCAAGCAATCTTATCAATTATTTTCATTTATTAATTTTTGGCAATCTGGTATTTTTGGTTTTTTTTTTTCACTTTTCCTCTGTAGGGACAAAACCTATCTTGAAATGATAATTTTTCAGTCAGATAGTTCACAATTTTGTTTACTCCCCCCTCTCCCCCCATCAAAGCTGGAATTATGAAAGAACCAGCCAAAAATATTTTTTATTCGATTTTTTAATTTTTCCAAATGAAAGGGGGGGAGAAGAGGTAAAAGTGTTTCATTTTTTCCTCCAGGTCCGACCTTGCTCCCCCTCTCCACACAAAATGAAAGGGGGGGGGGGAGAAGAGGTAAAAGTGTTTCATTTTTTCCTCCAGGTCCGACCTTGCTCCCCCTCTCCACACAAATAGAATATTCATCCATTATTTCATTCACAGAACAGTTTTCAAAATAATCTATTAGGCAAATCGATGCAACTGAATTTTCCAAGTTAATTCTATACCTTCTTCGGCTACCAAGATTGCTCAAAAATAGTAAAATTTGCCAAAATGCCTTCTCCCTCACCAATATTTCTCAATTAAAATATGAAATGGGCACTAAAAATTCAGTTGTCAATTCTGGTAATTTTAAAATTCTTTCACTTTTCAAAGTAACTGAATTAACACTTGATGAGAACTTCGATCAATAGAGAATACGTTAAACGCTAGCAGATCTAAATGATCCAAACTACTGGGCCAATCTTTTTCAAAACTTTGGTTATTCGTCCCTTCTATTATTTCAAGTCTCTCCTCTCTCTTTACTCCCTGCAAATCTGAAGAGAATTACTTACTTACTCATTCATACTTCATATTCTAGCAATAAAATTCATAAGTGACTCACCTGAAACAAAGAAAAAGAAATTGTTCATTAGTTGACATAATAAAATTTCATTTCCTTATCAAGCTACTTGTAAAACTAAAATTTTTCGAAAAATCATGTTGGAAAAGCAAAAACAGGCTATTTTCCAGAGTGTCTACTATATATTTCAGAAATGATATTCCCCGACTTTTACAGGTTTTCCAGACCTTTTAAATATGATATTCGTAAACCAAGGAGGGGGGGTAATTTTTCACGTGATGTACTTACGCCTCAAAATTTTGGATAAAATGACGATTTTTTTTTTTTCAAAATCACTAGATAGGTATGTACTTTTTACGAGATCTTTATAGATGCTCCTCTTCAGGCCAAAAAAAATTCAAATTCAATTCTGAAAATTTTTAAACCCACCCAACTCCCCCTCGCCACAAAAATGTGAAAATTTGAATTCATTACCTACAGAAAAAATTTCAAATAAAAAGGAAAAACTTAGTATTCCAACGCAAAATCAAGTTTTGAATAATGAAACAAATTATGCAAGAGTGTCTACTAAATCAAGAGAATGAAAATTCGGATTTTTCCGGGGTGAAAATTCAAAAAATTTCTTCACACATTCCTTGAATTTATAAATTCACGCAATCCCCTGCAATTTTTTAGTTTGTACCAATAAGTAAAAAAATCAGCGAAGAGGTAAAATATAAATCATTTAATGGAAATATAATTGGCCAATATTTTCGAATTCTGTTCCATTCCCTTCCCTTTTTTTCAACATCGTGGTCAAGGGCATAATGGCATTTCTTTTAAGATTTTAAACAAATTCTGTAGAAAGAAAAAGTGTAAATTGCCCCGAGCGTAGCGAGGGAAATTTTTTTGAATAATTCATAATTTAATGAACAAAGGCATGCATTCACAGTATTAGTTTTTCGGTACATTACGGTCAACAAAAAATAATGAATAAAAAATCAGATAAAAAATGTAATAATTTGGCCCGAGCGGAGCGAGGGCCAAATTTTTTGAAAAACTTATAATAAAACAAGCAAAGAAACACTTTTTTAATGATTTATCTTTTTTTTGGTTTTTCAAAAAATTACAGAGAAAATTTCAAAATTCCCTTACTTTTCCCGGTTTTTCAGAGAATGGAAACCCTGTTTTCAAACATTCGACAAACCTTTCTAGCTTTCTTCGCTCGCTGGATAAGTATGTCACTGCTCGAAATTGATTTTCCAAGTTCAAATTTTAAACCATCAATAGCCATAATTTTTTCAAAATTTTACAAAAAAAAACATCAAAACATATAAATTTTACAAAACGAGTTCAAAGATTTACACAATTGAACGTGTCACAGCAAAAAGGACATATAGAAAAAATGGCGTTTTTCAGAAATCGCGATTGAAGTTTGAGTATACTTTTTTAAATACTAAATTAAGAAATTGAGCTGAGGAAAACATTTTACCTTAAAATTTCATCTTTTTGCTACAAGAAAACAGCTCGCCCATCACTTGATATCTTTTCTATTTTTTTCTATATTGAAAACAAAAGGGTGAGTTATATGTCCTTTTTGTTGTGACAAAATTTCATTTCGACCCTTCTACGTTTGATGACGTATAATTTTTCCAGAAGTGAAAATTAAAAAAAAATCTTCATACAAAAGTTGAAACGAATGAAAAAAGGAACATTTTCGTGGAAAAAATGTCAAATTATCTCTTCAGGGAGTAAATATAATTATCGCATTTTGAAAAATGACAAATTTTTTTTCATTGTCTTGGTTACAAAAAAATGCTAAAAATACAATTTGGACGAATTTTATAATTTTTTCAAATTTATGACAAAAAAATAACTAAAGGAAACGCTTCATTAAAATTTTAAAATTTTACAATCATCTGCACATTGAAAAACTTAAACATTACGAAAATTCTCGAAAATCGAACATGTAATGTAGGTACCGAAATTGCGAACTTCGCATTTTAAAAACGCCATAACTCTTCGAGGAAAACATATTGGAAGGTGGGAGGGGGCTCATGGGATAGAGAAAACTTCAGAGAATACGAATCGCTTGTCGCATCAAAAAGGACATATGCTGAGTTATGCCCCTTTTGTTGTGACACATTCAATTGTAAATTTTTCAACAAAGATTTCCTCAACTTTACAAAAGTACGATTGATTTTTCTTCCAATCTTTTTATATGTAAATCTTTCATTTTCATCACTTGTTCATAGCTATAGGAACTCCTCGAGTAGGAAAATAATAAAACAAATAAAAATAAAATCAGAAATACCAGGAAAATTGAATCAACAATCACGATTACAAAACCCAACGAAAAATACTTTGATTTACAACAATCTGAAAATCATTCCGAGAAAATACGTCATAATACTTCACAATAAAGTGAATACACATCTCAACGTAACATCTTCATCTTCTTCCATACACGACAACAAATTGTCATTACGATTCAATAATAATAAAAAAAAAAAAATAGAAAGAAAATACAGTGAGTATTTTTCATAACATCACCGATCAATCATCAAATCTCAAGTCACCGTGATCATTATGCACATCACGATCACAATAGAATATGGCAAAAAGATGCGGCGACTCTGCACACTCGGTTGGCACCACATTGCAAAGATTCATATCTCGTATTACACACTTGGATATTCGCACACTCGCGAAACATTCAGTTTAGAGCGTAGAATTACGCAAATGCCGAAGCTTTCGTCATAAATCTGAACCAGACTTCGAGAAAATACAAATCAAAATTCAAATCAACCCTTTTTGTAATAATTTTTTTCCCAACAATGCCCTACTACGCAACGCAGTTCACTCTACGTAGATCTACTTCCTCTCGAGTCGAGTGAGAATTCTTCGGCGTATAGGAAAATTCCACATTCTTCAACCATTATATTTTTAGACAAACGATAAATTTTTCCTTCCGGAGATATATTTCGGTACGTAGATAAAAAAAGAAGAAAAATATGCAAATCGAATTTACCATCTGCCCCTTACCCTGTTTCACGCCAATTTTAACCTGAAAACCCTTTTTTTTTGCCACATACGTATAATCGCCGGCTCGTTGTATTATTAAGTACCTAGATCCGGAAAAAATATAGCTACGCGTAAACAGAAAATTGATTTAATGCGTTTCATCGCATCTCCTCACCTTGCTCTCTAACCTTGTGAAAAAACTCGCGCCCAAAAGAAATCTGTGTTTACAAAAGAAACATACCTGCGTAGAAAAAAAAAACAAATAACCGAACCGGGTCTCCCGTTGACAAACCCATTCGTCGTCGTCATTCATCTCAAATACCAGTGCACTTCCGGTTATTACCTTTGGTCGGCGAATTCTTCGTTACAAGTGCATCTGGGTAATTAGGTACACCGGGGGAAAAATCTTAACCGGGCCAGGTGTAAATTCTCCGACGAAAAGTAAAAATTCATCCATAACGTAGCGAACATACCGAAAAGTATGTTGGTACGAATTTACAAATCGGTTCAAGGTCGGGTCGCGAGAGAAATTTTAAACGTTTCCGTAAATCGTGGTCGTCGCTGTCATACGCAGCATCGCCCTACTACTCGACACATTCTCCAGTACTTTTCTTGGCGGAAGATAATAAGTAGAGAGACACTAGGTGTACGAATCACCGTTTAAAACGTCGGGCTTGATCTTGGCGCGATGGCTTTTCAGCGTATTTGCATGCCAGCGAAGTACGAGTACAAGTCCAGATGCGAACTACTTTCACTTTAGTTCGATTACGAATTAGCATACGCACGCGACGACAAAGACAACAACGACGTCGGTATCGTGACTGCGATGCACCGTATAGTCGAGTCATTTAACCCTTGGAATGCGGCGATTTTTTTTTTCAATTATGTTTCGGAAATGTTGGGAGTACCGAGTAATTTTGTGCTAAGTAGTCCGAGGGAGTTCGAGTTCGGTAGATGAATAAATAGCTCATAAACTAGCTCACGAGGAAACCAAGCAAGGGTATCTGGCTCGAATTGTGCAAAGGTAATTGGATTCTAATTAGGTACAAGTGCTACGAATGTAATATTTTTATCCATTTCTGGAAACAGGACGAAAATATTCGTTCAAATAATCGGACGAAATCGTTTCTTTTTCAGCGAGGAAAGGATATTTCGAAGTTGTCACCTGTTTCGTGTGGAAAATTGAGATCGTGCATTAGGGTGGAGCGCGAAAAAAAAACATACCTCAGATTTTGACCGAATTCGCTGGGGTTGTTGGGTCACTATCGGAGACTACCTAAAAAAATGTTGAGTTCCCAGGTGAAGATTGGGGGGCTAGGGGTTCTCAAAGGGCATCGCCTTTTGAAAAAAAACGTAGTTTTTTGTGTTTTTAAGGTCGAAAATATGGCGTGAGATTCATGACACAGTACTAAAAAAGGTCCGATTTGAGTTTTTACATCTCCCTAAACCATCGCCATCTTTCTCCGATCAAAACTCAGACGGCTACCCGGGGCCGGGGGGTCGAAAATTTGCAATTCGCGAAATTTCAATATTGTGAAATTTTTTCTGGCCCCAAATTAATTACTATTACGCCACGCCGAGTAATTTTGTTATTTTTTTTAAATATTTGCGAAGAAAATTTTGAGAATTTTCCTCGATCAGTGCAGCCAACTGCAAATTGTGATACTCAAATTTCTGGAATTCGTAGTTATCTGATCATGAAGTTGCTAACTATATCTTATGTCTAGGAAACTCTACAAACTTTTTTTTGTTTTTTCAATCATCAGAAACAAATTATGGAGAAAATTTTTATACCAGTGCAGCCAATTGTAAACCAAAAAACATCAAAGTATGGAATTTACGTTAATTTTAAACCAAGATAACCAAAAAACCTAGAAGTCCTCGAGAAAAAGTTTTTTGTCATTTTTTACTCATTCTTACTTCCTGAATTGATTCTGAAAAAAATTATCCACATTACCCAATTGTGCATTCCACTTGCAAATAGGCGAGGGCTGCATCGCACGAGTTTGGATTCACACACGTTTGCTCCCGTGTTGCGTATGCTATTTCTTAATTATTTTTATAGACGAAAAATACTTCATAAATATTAAAAAAATGGGATCACACAATGATTTAAAAATGACTTGCTAGTGTTTATTTGAAAACAAAACTATTTTTCGTGCATGCGTAGTTTCTGTACTTTGCTCTCAGCGGGAGGGAATATCAACTTGGCTTCCTCTCCGGAAAAAGCATACTTTGTCTCGTCAAAACAATGTAGTAATGAAGTATTTTGGGTCTATAATTATGAAAAATATGTTATACGAAGTACTTGTACATTCCACGTTCCAAAAATCGAGCACGTAGTTTTCCTACATCGCTGGAATTTTTCAACTCAAATTTTATTTACGTTAGATTACATTGTGGTGTTGTTGAAGGTATGCCAGTGATTTAATTTTGGTTGACAACGTTCCGGTTACATTACGTTTCAGTTGCCCAGCAGTAATTTTTTTCAACTTCAGTTTTCTAAAAATTTATCCAATTTTGGTTTTTTAATTTTTTTTTCAAATTTCAATTTTTTTCCCAATGAGAAAAATTTTTAAGTTGAAAAAAACTGGAAAAAACAATGTTGAAAAAATGTTTTAAAAATTCAGATCTGAAAAAAAATTTTCAGCGAGGAAAAATTTAAAAATTTTTCAACTCCCATTTCTTTAATTTTTTTTAACATTATTTTAAAAACTTTTCCAATTGAAATTTTATTAACAATTTTTACAACTTTCAATTTTTAAAGAAATTTTCAACTTTATGTTTTTCAAAATTTCTTCCAACTCAATAAATATTTGGACGAAATTTTAAAAAGTGATAAAAATATGGAATCAAAAAAATCAAAGTTTAATAAATTTTGAGAGATTTTAAATTAAAAAAACTTTTACTGATGGAGAAAATCATAAAATCGGATACAATTTAAAATATATATTTAAAAAATTGAAATAATTTAAGAGCTTGAAAAAAGTTGAACTTGGATCGTCGAAATCTCATTTGTGTCAAAATGATGTTAGGAGCTAGTAAAAAAATTAGTTTTTAGTAATGTACTTGATGGTAAAAATACTGAATCTTCTCAAGAAATTGATAAAAATAATCGCGAATAGAGTTCAGACGGTTCACTATAGGGGCGATCGTTTTGCAACTTTTTTCAAAAATTAAATGAATTATAATATTAAATATTTTATGAGAAATTTTGAAAATTTTAAAAAAATCAACATTTTTTTTCAAAAATAGGTTGAGTATGGGTGTCTTTACCCAAAAATACTGTTGGGTCCAATTTTCATCATCGCTGTATTTTTCAGGAGTCCTTGAAAAATGTTACTTTTTTCATGCTTTTTCAATGTTCAACAAAAAATTTTTCCTGGAATGATGCTAGTAAGAATATTTCAACTCATACAAATCACCAGTGTCGATTTTTCACGTTTTTTCAATCTTTGAAAAAACTTGTACAAAACATTTTTTTTATTTTAAAAAAATGGCATGGGCAGGGGTTGATGATGGAAAATCGGCGCCGATGATTTTAATAGGTTAAAATATTCAAACTAACGTCATTTCAGGAAAGATTTTTTATTCTGTAAGTATTGAAAAATCACGAAAAAATGGATACTTATCAAGGTCTGTTGAAAAATAGAGCGATGAAGAAAAATGAGTACCAATGGTAGGTATTTTTTGGATAAAAAAGTCCGTACTGAAACAATTTTTAACAAAAATTCCAAATAAATTTTTCTAAATTTTTTTGAATATAGTCAGAATTGTATAATTCGGAGCAGTGGGGAAGGGAAAATGTGGAGCCGAGGGGAAGGGGATTTTTACCACGTCGTTTTGAGTTCTAGATACAACCTTTGAGCTATTCTCCATTCAATTTTAGAAAAATTCTGCAAAACTATCATCTCTAATACTGTCCATGTGCATGTGCCTATGCCTAACAAAATCTAAAATCAAAAAGCAAGCTTTCTACACGAATTTTGCAGAACATTTCCCAAACTTTTTAAGTAATATGACACGGAAAGGGAAAAGTATCAATACCAAGCACTAATTTACAAAAAAAAAAAGATTTCGGTTCCAAAATTATTCCTTTTCTCTTCGGGTTTCCATCGTTTACAAGGATGGAAAGAGGGATGTCTCAAAGGAAATTTTACAAAAAAAGAAAGATTTTAGTTTTAAGTAAACTTTTCTCTCCGATTCTCCATCTAACAGTTGGACCATGCAGGAGAAAGGAGTGTTTCAGAGAAAATTTTACGATTCCCAATTTTTGAAAGAATTTAGATTGAAAACAGCGCAGCGTCGAAAATTGACTATATTAAATATTGTAACATAGTTAGACAAGCAGTCAATAAGCCAAAGGAGATATTCTACAAGAAAAAAGAACGAATTTCATAAAAAATATCAATCATGTAATGTACTGTGATAAGTGTCGTATTTCTTCGCCTGTCCTTCACTTTCATTTTTTTTGTGATGAATACAAAAATTCAAAGCTTCGATCATTACTTGCATGTTTTTTTTATCGAAAAAAATATTTACTCAATTTTTTTCCCAAAAATTATCGCTGTTAGAGAAATCAACGAAACTAATAAAGACCAAGCAAAGCAAAGTTTTAAAGTAAATTTCTTCATTTTAGAAAATTCTCTAATTTTGGAGTGAAAATTTCAAAAATTCGTCGATTTTTCCTAGACATACAAAATTTTTCAACTTTTTTATTCGTAAGGTTACAGACTACAAAAATGATTTTATCAAAAAATAAGCACATCGCACGTGACATTTAACATTTTTTGAAAATTTCCCTACACAGGCGTGTGCCAAGATTACTGAAAAATCACCAGTGATTTACCTACTAATTTCAAATGAGTCATTAAGTATGGAGATCCAAAACTGAGATCCGAGATTAGAAAAATCAGCAGGATAACAGAAATGAGATGTATTTTAAAACGTATTTTTCAACATTTTTTGGTCGATATTTTATTTTCATAAATCGTCGGCGAATGCCTTTTTGTCACGGCATTTTTCCAAAATTGAATACTTTTTGAAACTAGAGACTATCAGATTTTCAAAAATGTGTGAATTTTCTATATTTTTGGAGTTTTTATTGTATGTACGAGTACGAGCGTACGACAACTGAGAATATTTTTGAGCGGTGTGCAATGTCATCATCGATAAGAATTTTTGTTAAATTCTCTTTCAAAAATCTCGCGAAAATTATATAAAACCAAGCAAGTATTTTTATTTTTTCCTCCTTTATTAAGCACCTTTAATTCTTACTCGGCCTAAACCAAACAAATTATCAACTCCTTAGCGCTGAAGGTGATTTTGTCCAGTCACGCGTAACTTTCAACAATGCAGGAGAACAGGAGAAAATTAAGTAACGCTGAAGGCTGCACGGTGCCTTAAAAATAGACTCGTTGAAACAACAAAGTAGGCCTAAATTAGTTATCAAACGCACGCAAATCTCGAAACATAACTCGGCTTAAATTTACTTTCAATCGCTCCCGGCAGTTTGAAAAGTTTCGTATAAAAAATCCGAAAATGAAGTCGAGCCTGTGAAAATCCTCGGATAAGGTGCTCACTCGTAAGTATTTTTCATCTGCTCAACAAATTGCTTTTTAATTTAACTGGAACAAATTCGAGTCAACGTCGCATAAACCCTGCTATTCAACCTAAATTGAAAAATTTTCTAGTGAAATGATTTCAAAACGAATCCCGAGCTATAGAAATGATAATTTTAATTAATTCCAAAATCGATACCAAAAAGTCGAAACGTCGTGTACCAAATTTCAGCGCAATTTTTATAAACCTAGATTCTACAAATTTTCAAGTCGTCGTAAAGTTCTGGATGACCGCGCGTGCGAATCGAAGTAGGGAAAAAAATGACGAAAAAAATTACACTGTAACTCGACAAAAAGTCCAAACCGAAAAATAAAGGCTCCCTATATAAACTCAAGCAAAAAGTTACGACAACCGAGAACGCGCCTCTATTTATCGCGCTGGCTGAAAATTTACGACACAGTACGAGTTTTCTTGCGAGTCAAATGCTACCAGGTCGTTATTGAACGCAGAGGTGCGCTTTTTACGATCTCACGAAATTTTTTTTTCATCGTAGGTTTCCATTATGATCTTAATGTTGCTAATGGAATACGAGAATAAAGCGATCGTATATGGAGACGCGGGTAATTTACTCGACAGTAAATTAATTCCGAAGTGAAAAAAATTAACACACGAGTTCGGTCAATTAAAAAAAATAAATCTATATGGTGGTCGCGGTTGGTAACTTTTCATTAATACGATTACAACGGTGGGTACTTTTCAAATTGACGTTGGAATCATACCCCGATACCGCACCCTACCCGCCATGCAATTCGTGTTTTTAATTTATTCGCCGATTTGATTATGTTTTTTATTTTATTATTTTACGTAGTACTTACGAATTTACGATAATGCGAAAATTTTGCGTCGACAAGGTTATTAGAGCTTCGAATGGAAGAGGGGTGGGGTCATTTGCGTAATGATTTCGATTCTTCGGATGCTAGTAATTTGCAGAGGAAAATACATCGAAAATACAGCTTTAATTAATACAAACTGGTGCTACACATACATTGGTGGAAAATAATGATCGATGGTAGAGAGTCGAGTTTCCACAAGGATTCTGATAATAAGGCTTCGTAAAATAAAATATAAACGCGGGAGTCGATGTATCTTTTACTAGCTCCTGAATCATTTCGATGCAAATAGGATTTCGACGATCCAAAACCAAATTTATTTTCTAGGTTCAAATTTGTTCAATTTTGATTTTTGAAAATTATTTTTAATTTTATATGAATTTTTTCAAGTTGGAAGAAATTTTGAAGAACAAAGTTAAATTTTTTTAAAATTCAAAATTGAAATAAATTGTGTGAAAAGTTTTGAAATTGAAAAAAAATTGAGTTGGAAGAAATTAAAAAAAAAGATTTTGAAAGCCCTTTAAAAAATAAATGTTAAAAAAATGTTGAGAAAATTTAAATTAAAAAAATACAGTAGGAAAAAATATTTTAGCATCAAAAATTTTTTCAACTTCAATTTCTTCATTTTTTTACTTTAATTATAAACTCTAAAATAGTTTCGAAAGCTCTACTTGGACCAATAAAACAGGGAATAGGAGTCAGCCAAAAAATTGACTCCTGACTCCGGTTTGACTCCGGAGTCAAGGGAGAAAGTTGGCTCTCGACTCCAGCTTGACTCCGGAGTCACTTTCAGACCTCGACTCCTGACTCCATCTTGACTCCGGAGTCAAACTCACACCCTGATTCCTGACTCCACCTTGACTCCGAAGTCAATTTTAGACCCTGACTCCTGACTCCTGCTTGACTCCGGACTCAATCTTTGCCGTGACTCCCTGACTACGGCTTAACTCCGGAATCAAGCCGGAGTCGGAGTCAATTTGGAGTCAGTTTGACTCCGATGTTGGAGTAGAGAATAGAAATCAGCCAAAAAGTTGACTTCTGACTCCACCTTGACTCCGGAATCACTTTCACACCTCGACTCTTGACTCCACCTCGACTCCGGAGTCACTTTCATACCTCGACTCCGGAGTCAAACTCCCACCCTGACTCCTGACTCCACTTTGACTCCGGAGTCGAAATCACACCCTGACTCCTGACTCCACTTGACTCCTGCTTGACTCTGTGACTCCGGCTCGACTCCGGAGTCAAGCCGGAGTCGGAGTTAGTTTGGAGTCAGTTTGACTACGACTCCAATTCCCTGGAATAAAATGATTAGTCATAAATTTATCTTCTTTCTCATCTTTCGATTCAACATCATAAAAGAAAACAGAAAAGAACTCCAACAAATCAGTCAAGAAAACCAAAGTAGAAGATGATCCGTCCACTGTTGATAATAGGTACTATTATTATTATTAAAGATGTAAGAAATCAATTTGACCAAAATCCAAACCTTGAAATATCGATTGATCAATTTCACCACATTATTATCTGCTGTGGTACTCACAAACCAAGGTATTGAAGTAATTGAAGGCCTGAATTGTGAACCAGAAGCAGTTATCTGCTCAATGAGTATACTAAAACTTTTCATCAAACATCAAAGCACCAAAAACCGACTGACTCGTCTATGAAAAGTACTACGTACGAGAAAAACTTAATTCCAACCAAATTAGCATTACCTTCGTTGTATTGTTACATCTAGTTTATAATTAACTACCTACCTAATTATACGATAGTGAAGTATTATCATGAGCTGATAGACCACGAAGTCCGAACCCAAATAAAATATGAAAAAAAAATGTTTTAAATCATTTTAAAATTCTTCTTCAGTTTTTTTCAACTAAAGGTATAAAAATTTTCCAATTGAAAATTCAAAAAAAATTCTCAACTATGAACTTTCAAAGAAATTTTAAACGGCATTTCTTTCATCTCAATAATTGGAAAAATTTTTAAAAATATTAAATTAAAAAAAAAAATTAAAAAATCAAAATTAAGTAGATAAATTTTGAGAAAATTTAAATTGAAAAAAATTTAACGAAGTACTCAATAGAAAAATGTTTAAATGAGATACAGATTTGAAAAAAATAGAATTAAAAAAATATAAAAAATTTAAGAGTTGAAAAAATTTGAACTTAGATCGTAGAAATCCCTTTTACGTCAAAATGATTTAGGAGCTAGCGTATCACTTTTAATTTTATTTCCCCTCTACCCAGCACAGTTGTAATGATATTGCTACGAGGCGTGTAACAGATGTATAAACGAGCATAATGGAGCTGCCGATGCCGGTTCAACAAACCGTTTTTATTGTACGGTGTGTCAAACGATGAAAAAAGTTTCATTAAGACGATAAACGAAGATGACTTTTTATCACAGCGCAGCGGCGATTATATTAAACGTAACGAGAGAATGTGTCCGAATTGCGCGAGCAAAAAGTCGTTATAGAATTTAATAAGAAATGCACCGGGCACGAGTAAGAAGGAGGAAGGTTTGAGGTACTCGGAGAAGAATTTAAACGGTGAATTTCGTAATACACGAGCAGATTGTATTGTAGAACTTATAAATGTCTCGCGTTATTGTAACTTGACCTCTAATAATCCTAATTGTGGTCTTGAATAAAGCTGTGCTTCGAAACAGAAGTCGATATGGTGGAGAAAATCACATTTGGAGGGATGACGAAGAGAGAGGGGAGATCAATAATATGGATTTGGAGAGTGATGAATTGTTTCATGATCGAAAACAATCTAAAAGAAGAGGCAGTAATTTGTTTAAAATTTCAGAAATTTCTCGGAATGGGATTTTTTATTGTATTACTTTACAAATACGGTAGTGAAGAGGGAAAGGGACACGAATTTTCGGTCAATTTCTTGAAAAATTTCCATAAAAGAAATTAAATTACCACATAATACAAAATCTGTTTCAAACATCAGAGTTGCAGCGATAATTGAATTTTCGCAATTTCGAATAAGTGCTCGAGATAAATTTTGTGAATCAATTTGAAATTTTGAAAAAAAAAATTGAAGCAAACATTTAATTTTTGTTATATTCCAACTATCGAGTAAATTAAACTTATTTTCAAGATTAAAAAATTCAGAATTTGAAAGAAAACTGAAGATATCTATTTGATATTTTCAACTCGATGAGAGAAAGGAAAGAAATTTATAATCTAATGAAACGAATATGTAGTTCCAAAATTAAAGAACAATCAAAATGAACATTTTCAACGTAAAAATCTTCAAAAATTCCAAAATAATAAAGAAGTTTTATTTCTCAAAAAATGTACTCAGAAATTTACCTGATAGTGAAATAAAAATGAAATATTAAAAAAAATGTTTTCAATTTGCATGAAAACTGTAGACACAAACAAGGTTTTGTATGTGAATGTAAAAATTCCGTTGGATTTTTTATTTCAGCAATCTGTAATTCGCGATAATGTAAAAATGCAAATTACGAGAAATTGTACAATTTTTAGAAAACAATCCATTATCTAAGATAATTTTTCATTTCGACAAAAACAAAATATAAAAATTTTTTAATCATTAAGAATGAAATTTTTTTGAAAGTGAAGCTCTTGAATTTCACTTACAGTAGGTAAGTATAACCTGTTCGTACATGTAGTTATTCAATACACATAATAATAAGTAACAAATACATCATTCGAAAATAATATTTAAAAAATTTAATAAATAAATATCAATTTGAGGAAAATAAAAGTAATTAAACACGAAGGAAGTGAATCTTTTCATCATGTCTTGTAAGTTGTAACGTACATCTATAATTCAAAGCATTTGATTTTCGAAATTTTTACAAAATTTCAATTTGGGGAAGTTTTATAAAAATTTTTCAAAAAAATCAATTTAAATACATTTCAATCACAAAAAAAATTTGGCTTACTTTTCAAATCGCTGAATGAACAATTCGAATTTGATGAAAATTACGTAAATCAGAATGCAGTTGGCAGAACTGCAATTTAATTTTTCAGATGGCCAGAAAAAAATTATTGGTTTGATTTTGAGGTATTTGGGCGTGCGATTTGAAATTGCTAAAAATCAAAAATACCTCAAATTCACGATCTGCAACTTTTCAACCCTCTGGTAGCAGGCAAAAAAAGGGTACCCAATTTTGAAATCAATAGGTTTTAGAGAGGTGTAAAAACCCAAATCGCAACTTTTTAGGAAGGTAACCTAAATTTCCAACTGGTGACACTACCCAAAACTAATAAAAACCCGTTTTTTTTACAAAATTGAAAATGACCCCACTTTGAAGTTTCTAGCTCCGTCCTTTGAGCTGGAGGGCTCAATTTTTTTGTGAAGATTTCCACTCAAAGCCAACAGTCTCGCCACTTTTCTTCAAAATTAAAGATTTTTTTTTATTCCATCCTACTGTTCATTAGGGTGGATCGCTAAAAAAAAACATATCTCAGATTTCAACCAAATTCGCTGGAGTTGTTGGGTCATCATCGGAGACTACCCAAAAAAATTTTGAGCCCCCTAGGTGAAGAGGGAGGGGAGCTAGGGGCTCTTAAAGGGCACCTCCTTTTGAAAAAAACGCGGTTTTTTGTGTTTTTTAGCTCGAAAATATGGCGTACGATTCACGAAAGAGCACTAAAAAGGTGCGATTTGAGTTTCTACACCCCCCTGAGCAATTGCCGCCCCTCGAAAATGAAAACCCATTCTGCTACCCGGGGGTCCAAAAGTTGCAGATCGCGAAATTTCAATGTTGTGAAATTGTATTTGGCCTCGAATTGATTACTTTGATACCGGACAATTTTATAATTTTTTTTTTCTAATTTTTGAAGAAAATTTTGAAAATTTTTTTCGATCAGTGTGACCAACCGCAAATTGTAATATTCAAATATATGGGATTCGCGTTGATCTGATCATGTATATCTAATAGGGTGGATCGAAAAAAAAAAACATATCTTGGATTTTGACAAAATTTGGTGGGGTGGCTTACTTTGAGTGGGAGACTTCACAAAAAAATTTTGAGCCTTCGAGGGGCAGGGGGAGGGGAGCAGGAGGTGCTCAAAGTGCACGTCTTTTTGAAAAAACGCCGTTTTTTGCGTTTTTTAGCCAATCAAAATTGTGTGAGAAGCCTTAGTAAGACTTAAAAGATGCGATTCGAGTTTCTACATCTCCCTGAACCATCGCCGTCCTCCTCCGATCAAAATTCTGACTGCTACCAGGGAGTTGAAAAGTTGCAGATTGCAATATTTCAATAATATGAAATTATCACTAAGCTGGAATGATTTTTTTTTGTCATCGAGTAAGTGAACAAAAAATTTTTTCAACCACTAAAAGTGAATTTTGAAAAAAAAAATTGAAAATTTTGTACCCCAGTGCAGCCAACAGCAAATCATAAAATTCCAAAATACGGAATTTATATCGACTTTGAATTGATTATTTTTTCGCCTGAAAATATTATGTATTTTTTTTCAATCACTGAAAGTATATTTCGAAAAATTTTTTCAAAAATTTTGTATGTCAGTGCAGCCAGTTACAAATCGTGGCATACTACACACCTATGGGGTTTACGTTGACCTCAAATTAATTTTTTTGTCGTTTGAAAAATACACAATAATTTTGTTTTCAATCATCAGAAATTAAAAATTAAAAATTTTTCTTTGAACATTTTGTACGTCAGTGCAACCAGTTGCTAATTGTGATATTCTGATATTATGAACTCGAATCCATTATTTTTTCGTCAAGTGATTGGACAAATTTTTTCTCCCAATCAATAGAAATACGTTTCGAATTTGAGGACTTACTCGATGACAAAAAAAATCATTCCAGCTTAGTGATAATTTCATATTATTGAAATATTGCAATCTGCAACTTTTCAACCCCCTGGTAGCAGTCAGAATTTTGATCGGAGGAGGACGGCGATGGTTCAGGGAGATGTAGAAACTCGAATCGCATCTTTTAAGTCTTACTAAGGCTTCTCACACAATTTTGATTGGCTAAAAAACGCAAAAAACGGCGTTTTTTTCAAAAAGACGTGCACTTTGAGCACCTCCTGCTCCCCTCCCCCTGCCCCTCGAAGGCTCAAAATTTTTTTGTGAAGTCTCCCACTCAAAGTAAACCACCCCACCAAATTTGGTCAAAATCCAAGATATGTTTTTTTTTTCGTTCCACCCTATTAGATATACATGATCAGATCAACGCGAATCCCATATATTTGAATATTACAATTTGCGGTTGGTCACACTGATCGAAAAAAAATTTTCAAAATTTTCTTCAAAAATTAGAAAAAAAAATTATAAAATTGTCCGGTGTCAAAGTAATCAATTCGAGGCCAAATACAATTTCACAACATTGAAATTTCGCGATCTGCAACTTTTGGACCCCCGGGTAGCAGAATGGGTTTTCATTTTCGAGGGGCGGCAATTGCTCAGGGGGGTGTAGAAACTCAAATCGCACCTTTTTAGTGCTCTTTCGTGAATCGTACGCCATATTTTCGAGCTAAAAAACACAAAAAACCGCGTTTTTTTCAAAAGGAGGTGCCCTTTAAGAGCCCCTAGCTCCCCTCCCTCTTCACCTAGGGGGCTCAAAATTTTTTTTGGGTAGTCTCCGATGATGACCCAACAACTCCAGCGAATTTGGTTGAAATCTGAGATATGTTTTTTTTTTAGCGATCCACCCTACTGTTCATACAGACTGCATAATTTGTGTTTAATCTCGTTCGAACTCATTAAAAAAAGAAAAAAAATCTTCCACTCCCCTCAAAAATTTTGTAAATAAGTACATCAAAATTGAAAAATTCTGAAAATTTTTCAAAATAAAAGCAAGGTGTTTAAAAAATCGCAAGACTGAAAATTCGAACAATTTTAATACTTTTTCGGACTAAAAATTTCATTTTTTTTTCAACTTTCCATTATTTACCCATTTCCCTCAAAAAAACAAGGACGTGAAATAGATGAATTTCATGTAAGTCCCTACCAATTTTCCAACAAGAAGCAATGCGAAAGTGGGGGGGGGGAGGGATTATGAAAAAAAGAGGTTATACAATTTCAAAAAAATTTAGTAATTTTTCCAACCGGAGTAAAATTTTATCACTTTTTCCAACATTTCAGTTACATATCAAGAGAAAGTAATTCGTAATTTTTAATATAATTTTAACTCAATACAGAAGAAATGAATTATGTTATCAAAACCATGTAAGAAAATTTTGGTCTCATTTCTAAATTTTAGCCAAAATTCACACTTTTTTGGTTCTTTCGGACTATTTTAACAAAATTTGTACTTTTTTCGGATTCTCAAACTTTTTAGGCTTAGTAGACATTTTGCAAAAAAAAAAGAAGAGATTTTTCATTAAAATATTAGTCTAACAAGGGAGGTATCCCAACTCGAAGTAAAATTTTGAGCAGAAAAAAAATTGAAAGTACATCATAACAGAATCCCATATTCAAAATTTCTGGTGTTCAAGTCAATTTTTCGAATTTTGCCAAATAAATTTCAATAATTATTACTTCATCGCCCCAAAAAGATCTAATCAACGAAAAAAGCTAAAATTTGTTATATATTCCATTTTTGACCTTCCAAATCGATTAGAAGTGGTTCCGAGACGTTTCGAAGCCTCCAGAAAATTTTGGAATATTCTAGCCTTGAAGAAACCCTCATAAAAATAGTCCACATGAACTTTAGCACCTACTCTCTTATTTTGAATAAGTGAAAAGTCACTGATGAATAGTCAGAATTGCAGCACAGGGAAAATCAGCAAAATTCTCTGATTTTCGATAATTTTCACTGATTTATAAATGAGAGAGTATAATTACGGATTACCCATATTGGTGACCGAGGTCGAAAATACTGTATCTACCATACACCAACTTTCAGCTATCTTTCGAGTTGGGATACCTCCCCAGTGAATATGTTTCCTAACAAAAATTATTCACGCGTCTTTTTCTCAGCCCCCCCCTTATGAAAACAAAAAAACACTTATTCGAGTTCCCCTTGAAAAAATTGGGGGAAAAATCATTACAATGTATCATCATAATACAGATAATTTGACCCACGAAATTGTCCGGACAAATTTTCACTTTGATAATTTTTACAAAAAAATTATAATATCGAATTTGTACATCTGTAACTCTATAAAAATCAAAGTAAAAAAATAAACATTTTTTTCACCTAGTCTCGACAAAAATTCAAATACCTGATGAAAAATTCCACCCAAACAACCTACGTCATCGGATCATCGCATCTACTAAATGAAAAATACTTCCTAACCCACACACAACATGGAAACAATAAAACCGAACCTCGGAAACCTCGTCGGCAGAAATATCGTCTTACACAAAGACCAATAAATAGAGCACGGTGCGTTTATCCTCGAAGCATTTCCAAATACAACGATAAAATGCCAAGAAAAATGTCAAATAACATCGTTCTCGATGTAATAACATTTTCCACGACAATACTGTCGCGCTTACATAGGTACATTTCACAAAAAAAAGTACGTACCTACATCGGTATCCACGACTCAAAGAAAAAAAAACTCAACAGTTTAACAAAAGCATACGTTGGATAGTTACATACACATTCGTTAAAATGTCGGAGCTCCCTTCCTCGAATAATCTTAGCTAGAAAAAAATTCCGTTCTTTAAAATTTCACTCCCGAAGTGTGTAGTTGGAAACTGGTGAGAAAAAAAACACGGATGGGAAAACCGTAATACTTCTTAATACCATCGTATTACTTTTACAGACGTCGAATCGAGCCTTGGAAAGGACACGAAAAAAAAAGAGGGTTTCGCAGGCTCGGTATGACGAGCACGTCCCGCACACATGGCACTTATAGCGCGTTCAAAACTCGAGCCAACTAAAAATGTCATAGTTCACATTTTTCTTAGACCGAGTGCTCCGCCGGTTGACATTTAATTTTGAATCGATGTGAACTTGGTGCTTTTTATTTTTTTGTCACGCTCGTCTAGCTTTCTCTTTTTTCCTCGCTTTGTACCAGACAACAGAAAATTCGCCGAGCTTTCCCGGTAATACCTATTAAATTAGCGAAAAAAATTCCCTACAATTGCGAGACTCCAATTTGACGTTGCCGTACTCGAGAGAGCTTAACAAAACGCGCTAAGTCGCTCGAGACTGGTTTTGGCGTAAAATCGATCTCGCGTGAGAGATACTTACATTTTGCACCCCCTCCCTCTTACGCTCGTTGGAAAAATTCTCATTGCGCGAACTCGACTTACCGGTACAAGCTTTTCAAAATTTTTTTCTCAGCTTAACTAAGCAAGGTCGTAAAATTCGGAAAAAACTTCCTTCGCGTAATTTTATTCGCGCATTAATTCGTCGCCGACGAGGTCGATTTTTTCGTATTACATTAAATCATACGCTCGACTTATTTGCTTTAAAATTAATACGTTTTGTTTCCAATTATCTTACCGACAGATTTTTACGTTTATTTGGTAAATATACGAAAATTTTCGATTTACGTCATACCGATCGACGTGTCCGCCATAAAATTGAATAACACCTTCACCGATCCTACTTTTTTTGCAAGACCGGAGTCGAAAATATTACGTTTGTAGACAGTACTGATCGCAAAGTTTTATTGATTCATCACGTAATATTACGAGCTCAAACTTTCGAAGCAATCTTTCGCCCATTCTACACATCAATGAGATAAATATTCCCTCAGGAATTTCGTTCTCACGCTTGCGATACTTCAAAGGATTCGAAACCTTACGATTTCACGGTACCGAATTTTCTCTAAAATACGAGGTAATTCACTCGATACGACGATATCCATTACATTATGTACGTAGGTATGTAAACTAGATATGGATAGGTAGACCCGTATAGTGGACCAATCAGCAGGCAAGGTACTCACCTCGTAAAATATCCACGCGCTAAATAACGTTTGGAATGCATTATAATATATCAACGTTCTCCTTAACGTGAGTGGTTTTCGGTTTTCCATTATAGCTGGACCTAAGACTCTTGAAAAATACGCGTAAAATAAACATATGAATAGGGTTGGCAATGGACTGGACATCATTGCCCAGGATGTGACTCGTGGATCTGGAAAAACAAAAAACCAGAAAAACCCATCAGATGTAAATTTTCGTATAATGCATCAAGAAACGTCTATAGAAATTTAAAATAAAAAACATAAAAAGTTCCAAACAATCGAAGTGAGCTATTCCGAGAGTAAAACATTGAAAAAATAACAAGTTTGAAAAAATGAAACTCGAAGTTGAAATTTCAAAAAATAATATCAAATCACTTGAAAATCAATAACGTAAAAATGAACATTCACTCTTAATAGATAAAATTATAAATTCAGAATTCGAAAAAACTCAGTAGTTCAAAATTTCAAATTTTGATCTGAAAATTTTCAATATTTTTTTGCTTGAAGACCTGCGAATCTTGAGCAAACAAAATTTTTAATTTTGATGTTCAATCTCAAATTCCCTCTTTAGAATTTCAAAAAATTTCAAATCAAAAAGTTCAAATTTTTTAAATTAGAATTTTTAAACCTGAAAAATCAAAATAAAAGTTTAGATTCTATGTTTGAAGTTCAAGTTTCAAGTTTCAAGTTTCAAGACCTAAAATTAAAATTTTAAAATTTATTCCAAAATTGTAAATTTGAAAGTTCAAAAATCAAAAATTATAAAATTTTAGAGTCAAGATTAGGAATTGTAAAGTTTGGGATTGACAGTTTGAAATGTTCAACTTGAGATTACAGAAAGTTCACAGTCTGAAATTTAGAGATTTTGGAGGATGAAAAATTCAAAATTGAGAACATTCAAAAACTGTTGATCTTAAAAATTGAAAACTTCGAAATCTTCAAGTTTCAAAAGTTTGAAATTTGAAAATTCAAAGATCAAAATTTAAAATTTTGGAGTTGAAATCCAAAAAAGTTGAAGCTTAAAATTTGAAAGTTGAAAATGAAATTTCAGTAAGTTCAAAGTGTGAGATTTTGCGTGTTCAAAAGATAAAAAGTTTGAAGCGGTTCGGAAAGTTCAAAATTTTACAAATTTAAAGTTTGAAAAGTTGAAAATTCGATAGCTCAAGTTTCCAAACTTGAAAGTTTGAGTCGAAATCACAAAGTTTGAAAATCCGAATTATGAAAATTTACTAAGTTCAAAGTACATATGAAATTTTCAGAGTTCGGGGGACGAAAAATTGAAATTCTACGACTTGAAAAGTTTTATACTTAAAGTTCAATGGTTTGAAATTAAAAAACTTCTACATTTCAAATTTAAATTTTTAAGTTGGAAATATAAAAGTGCAAAGTTTAAAATTCAGACGTTTGAAGCTAAAATCTAAAAAAATGAAATTATGAAATTGAAAGTTTAAAAGTTCAAAGTTTGAAATGAAATTCTGAGAGTTCAAAGAGTAAAGTTCAAAGCAGACAATATTCAAAAGCTTACAGTTTAAAATGTTCAAATGCCCAAAACTTGAAATTTGACAAGATCAAAATTTCAAATTTTGACAATTATTTTTCAAGAAAAATTGTCGCATTGAAAAATTAAACTACAGTAGAGAATTCAACATTTTTAGAATAAGAATTTTACAAAACTTATACTGTAAAGTTGAAAAAATATCCAATTTCAAAATAAAAATTCAATTTACAAATGCAAAAATTCACTTGAAAAAATTGAAATTAGAAAGATAAATTTTTAAAACTACGTATTTCAGAGATTTTCAGGTCAAAAATTGGAAGCTCGACAAAGTTTAAATATTTCAAGAACAAAATTTGAAAATTCAAAACTTAAAAGTCAAAATAGTAAAGTTTCTAGTTCATAAAAAGTTGAAAACTAAACAGTACAAATAAAAGCTTGATTTATCAAAAGAAAAAAATTTGAAACAAAAATTCTACAGAATGAATACTAGAAGTTTTGAAAATTCCAAGTTCAGTTCAAACCACAAAATTACTGAAATCAAAGTTCAAAAAAACAAGAGTTCAAAATTCGACTAATTTTCAAATTCCAAAGAAAAAAATCACCATAACAAGTGAAAAACTCAAAATCACGAAATTCCGGATTCATAAAAAGTAAGTTCAATTTAAAAATATATAAAAATTGACCCCTCAAAGTTCAAAATTGAAAATTAGAGATGTTTAAAATTCAAATAGTCACGGACTAATCAAATAAATTAAAAATGGGACGCTCAAACTTTTACATTTTAACTTGAGAAATACGAACTTAAAAGCTTAAGCTGAAAAAGCATGAAATCGAAATTTCTGTTGTGAACGATTCAAATAAGTACATGTGTCAAGAATAAAATAATCAAAGTTTGAAGCTCAAACTTCAACACTTCAAAATGTCAAGTTCATAATTAAAGATAAGTACTCTCTCATTCTGAATCAGTGAAAAGTCACTGATAAATAGTCAGAATTGCAGCATAGGAAAAAATCAGCAAAATTCACTGATTTTCAGCGAATTTTCGCTGATTTTTCAACGATTTTCACCAATTTTTCAGCAAATTTCATAAACTTCACTGACTTTTCACCAATTTTCCAGTGATTTTTCTTACTGATTTGTTTTCAGTAAAAAAATGTTCACTAATTTTCTCCTGTGCTGCAATTCTGTCTATTTCTCAGTGATTTTCGATAATTTTCACTGATTTACAATTGAGAGAGTAAGTACATTACATAACAAACCCATGACGGTCAACGAAAAATTCAAAAATGCAACCACAGCTCAAGAAATTTGAACCAAGCCCAAAAATTGACTTATTTATTCAACGAATACGTTTTAAAAAATGCTTCCTTATCAGAGTCACATCAATGTATATAAAAAACTACACGAACTTTTCATTTAAAATGTAAACCACCGGCAAAATAAACTTTTTCATTTCGCTCCATCAATCATCAGACCACCTATCCCAACGGTCGAACACTAATCAAATATTCTTATTTACACAACACATACCCTGTAATATTTTCCATCGCTTAAAAAGCACGAATACCGTATCGATCTTCGATTTAAAAACCCCTGATTAATTGTTTTAACATTTGTAAGCCCTTAAGCGAAAAACGTAAAACACAAAGTTGTACGAATCGTTGCGTATTCAGCATATAGCCCAATTATCTATGTACTATTACGTTTCCCCAAACCAGTCATTCAATTCCGAGTCCAAGGGGCATACAAAAACCAACAACGCCCACAATATGTACATTTCCATCTGTGTACAAGTTTATCCTGCTCTTGAACCGCAATGCCGATGCCGGACTTATAGGTATACCAATTACACCGGTCATTAAATCAACACACATATTTAACCCTCCCTTCGGCCTACCTACGGTCTTCGGTTGCTCTTATTACAGCATCGATAATCTGCGAACCAACATGTGTATTTTATCTCGTAAGTACGACCATAAAAGAATACATTCGCCACGTGCTAATACCGCACTTTTTTCACAATTTCCCAGCTACTCGACTCGCTTTCATTCCATTCGAGGTATGAGGCGTGTATTTTCTTTGCTCGTACAAAAGAAGAAAATTATTATAACGAGTAGACTGGCATTTTATAGCGTCACGTCGACATCGAGCAGCACCGAAATATAAAAATGTAAATTTCTTTGGCGTTTTTTTTCAATGTCAAAAGCAGCAGATTTTCCCTTTTATCGTGTACGGTCCGTGTTGCGAAAAATAAAAGGTCGTTGGCTGAGTTTCATTTTGAAATTGCAATGTGGATAATAGATCAATGGAATTTTTTTTCTACGTACGAAAAATCAAGAAAATTGAAAATTTTCATTTTTTACGCAGAGAGGTGTTGCTATATTTTATTTGTAGAAGAATTTTTAAAAAAATGATTTTTACTTAATGCACGTGAATAAATAGTATCAGTACCACACTGTTTTGGGTGGGAAAAGTAGCACTTTACCCCACTCATTTACCACACTGGTTCTGTTTCAATACTACACTGGTTCTGTTTCAATACCACACTGTCTTTTGATAAGAGTAGCTTTGTTACCTGTTACCGATTTAATTAGTAATTAGAATCGAACTTCATCATGATAAAAATTAAAGAAATGCTAAATCAAACGAAAATTTCTTCTATTTGAAGGAAATACAGGAGAAATGATGAAAATATTCAATCATTGAAAAGATAAAAATGTTGAAACAAATAAAATATCTTCTACTTAGAGTAAGTATTCACAAAAAAACATGACGATTTTCAATTATTTATGAAAATAAGTACTCAACTAAAATTAGAATACATAAAATACGAAATGGTAAAAATATACAATTACCAAAAGAGTAAATAAATAAAAAATGATATGAATCTTCAATTACTAGAAAAGTAAAAATGCTAAATCAAATGAATTGAGGTACCTATGTATTAAAACACAAAATTAATCAGAATCTTTGAATATTCAAAAAGACAAGTACTTCCTGTTCCTAGAAACCAAAGTAAATACATACAACAGGAAATTATAGAAAACTACAATTATTACGAAAATTAAAGGGCTGAATCAAATTAATTTTATCTACTTATTAATTGTATGTAAATTATTAAAAACCCAAACGATAAAAATCTTCAATTTCGTATTCAGAAAAACAAACACTCTGCTGAAAATAATCTGTAAATTACTAATTATTGTTTATGTTTACAGTACAATTGTAAAACTTATAGAACATAGGAGTTTTCGGCACGAATTTGAATTTAGGTTTATCCTTATTCACTACGTTATCTGTATTATTCGCGGCATCATTAGTATTACTCAGAACATTATTATTATTCACTACGCTATCAGTATCATTCACGACATTATCAGTATTCGGTAAATCAATCATCTGATACTGGATTAATTCCGACTGTGAGCTTATAACATAATAATCATTATCATTGTTACACTGACTACTGCCCAACTCTACCTGAGATTCGTAATCCAGGTAAATAAGAGGAACTGGCGTTGATTTAGAAAGCTCAGTCTTCTCAGTGAATACATTATCTGCTGGAACGGATTTAAAAGTTGAACCGGAAGGCTGATCGTTATCAATACTTCGTTCATTTACACAGAACTGATTTGGAACAGAGTTAGCAACTGCAGATCTAATCATTTCGGCTGTTTTTTTCTTATTTAGCAAAGAATCTTCGATATAACGATCAACAACAGTGCTACTTTTATGGCCAGTATGACGTTTAATAGTCGAAGTACTAGCTCCGGCATTTGCCAGTATTGTCGTTGATGTACGACGGAAGGTATGACCTAAGTAAAAAAATCACCATAGTTGTATTATGAAATTTATAGATAAGAATAATCTTACGATTATTAGAATTACTCACCAGTATAGCCTTTTGCATTTGGTAAATTTAAATACTCGGCGACTACTTTAGGATAACCTCGTAACGTGTTTATACCAATACATTGACAAGTGCACTTTCCATTATTATATTGTATGAAGAATTTATCCGTTTTGGTTAAATTTTCTGGACGGAGAGCAATATAACGCCGAACTAATTCCAAATAGTCATCTTGAATAGTAAAACTTCGTTTCTTTTTGTTCTTACTGATTGCAGCAGAAATTTTAACCAGTAATAATTTGTCTCCGTGCCATTCAATATCCTTTATCTTGAGATCATGCAATTCTACCATACGTAACGCTCCCATTACACCAAATATCAGTGCTACCTATAACAACAGTTGATCAAATTTTTAACAAAAAAAGTGTAATTCAATTATCATGGGTATGGATATGTTATGATTACAATAAGTCTAGGTACTCACTTTTATAGCCAAAAAAACTTCATCAGGTGCACATAAGATGAACGTATTCACTTCTTCTTCACTCAATACGGTGGCTTGTTTTATAGGCACATACTCTGCATTTAGTCGTTTTATATACGTAGTCACCGATATGTACTTTGAGATGTCAATATTTTTTTTAATCTGAATAGTTGTTTTTAAACGAGAAAAATATGACCATAACGAATTCGGTTTCATCCTTGACGCCAGTTCAGTGAAGTAGAACAGCAATACATCTTCTGAAATGGGAGCTTTATGTTCTCTCAACCATTTCTGAAAATTTTCATACGCCGATAGGTACTTTTCTCTTGAACGTTGTGGCAATAAATCGTTTTGAACTTTCTTTGCAGCCTCTTTCATATCTGGAGGTGTCAGAATGTAGTCTTCTTCCATTTTTGCACAAACGAGAAACTATTATCAACTTTTAAATTCAAAATCAAAAACGTAAATATTTTCACACTTTCATTTGAAAAAAGAAAAACATTCAATAATCATAACGTAACAATCGTAACATGCTCCAACTTCGCATAACACCAACACGCCGGGTTGACCGGTTGACGGATGAATATTTGAATAATTGTAAACAGGGTAGCCAAGTTAAGGATAATGAAATTCACGCTCTTCAAAATGAAAAATATAATAAGATTATATTTTCTTATAAAAATATTCTTATTTCTAATTTAATTTTTCAAAATAAGAAAATTTGTAGATTAAAACAGTGTGGTACTGATACTTATTCACGTACATTAAGTAAAATATCTTACTTAACCGAGGGACAAATACGCGAACACCCAACTCGTGTTGTTACAGCACTCGCCTACGGCTCGTGCTGCAACACACTCGTTGGGTATTCGCGCATTTGTCCCACGGTTAAGTAATATACTATTATATTTTTTAATGCTTCAGAATTTCTGTTCGTGTTGGAAGGTTTTTATTCTTTTGAAATACATAAATAATTATTAATTATTTTTAGGACTAGACATTTAAAAAAAAAATTAGTTTATTCAATTGAGGGATGAGCAGGGATTAGTACCAAAATGAGGGTTGAATCCGATCTCTCTGATGAATCAAGGAAAAAGTAGTATTTTAACAGGGATATTTTTCAAACGTTTTACAATTTTTTAGGGGGGGGGGGGTGAACATTTTCTTTTTACACATTTTTTCATCAGACGAAAAAAATCAATTGAAAAAATTTTAAACGAATTATTTTAAAAATCTAAAAAGGAGACAAATAAATTGAAAAATTTTAGAGTTTGGTTTAAGAAAAGAGACGAGAAATGTTGGTATGAAAATTATGTTCGTTTTTTGGAGAAAATTTAGGAAAATTTTCAATTTTTGAATCAAGTAATTTTTAAAAATCGGGATAAATGTTTTTTTTTTACGAATTCTGGGTGGTAGACTGCAGTGGAGTCGTAAATTTTGAGTTCATTTTCCGCAATGAACCTTCAAGAACTCAGAAATTGCTTCGTTCATGAATTACCCGAACATTTTTTTCATCAGCAAACAAATATCAAAACCACAACTTGAACAATTTTCTCAAAAACAGGGAAATTGTTCAAAAGTAAACAATTTTCTAAAACATGGACATTGAACAATCATATAAAAATTAGATCATTTTTTTAAAAATTGGTAATTTTTTCTACGATTTTCCACAACTGGGACAATTTTTCAAAACCTGGAATTTTTTTTAGAAAAATCCGATAATTTTCTAAAAATTGCACGATTGTCCAAAAGCTGAAAATTTTGCGCTTCTTCGAATTTAATAATTTCTCAATGACCATAGAGACATTATTTTCAAAATTACGTTTTTAAATAAATAAAATTAAAGAGCTAAATTTTAACTTGACAAAAAAGCTTTTAATACGAAAATTTAAAAAAATTCAACATTTCGGCACACCAGATGCTTTTATCAGAAAACAAACCAAATAAAAATTAGTAGAAAGCTTTTTTGTCAATTTAAAATCTAGTTTTTCAATTTTCTTTATTTAAAAACGTAACTTCAAAAATACTAGACACACGTCTAAGAAAAAAAATTTTACTTCTTATTCGTGACATTATTTTCGTTAATACTTTGTCAAAATTACGATTTCTTGGATTTTTTTTTTGAAAACTCATACTTTTTTGGACCTTTGTATGTACTATTCACTAAATTTTCGTACTCTTTGAGCTCGGTACGAATCTCGAATAACTTGAATGAGTTACGATTTACGATCAATTTTGGGTCGTAGATTACGAATTTTTGGATCATTTTGAGCAATCAGCTCTTACTGTTTCAAAAATTTGTATTTTCAGAATAAAAATTGCCAATGAAAAACCAAGCTTGGTGTTTTGTAGGCCTGTTCAAATTATTTCGAAAAAAATCATCACGAGTACAAGAAAAATAAATAAGATTAAAAAATTTTCAAAAGTTAGATTTAAAAATTTTTCGCTTTAAAATAGTTTTTAAAAAAAATGAATGAAAAATTCGGAGCTTTTGAGCCAATGCCGACTACGAATTCGTCGAAAAACAGCGTCTTTGGATCTTTCAAGTTTGCCCAAAATTTACCCAATTTCTTTCGATCTTCCCGTAAATATCTAAAAATTAAGATGAGCGTGGTTTCCCACAAATTCTGGGTCATAAATCTTGAATTTTCGGTTGATTTTAAGCGATCGATCTTCATCTTCTCAGAAATTGCATTTTCGCGATGAAAATTAGCAATATTATGGAAAATGAAGCTATCACGCAAAAAATTCACGTGAAATTCAATATCAGCAACTTTAAATTGGTCAAAAACCAAAAACCACCATTATTTCGCGTTTCAAAAAAAATTATCAAAAATCAGCAATATTATGCATATTCTATATTGTAAATTTTTTCAATAAAATCGATACATGCACATAAAAAAAAGGTATGAAATAGGAAAAAAAGTAAAAACCTTCAACGAGACGTACCAATACTTAATAGTCTGGAATTCGACGCAGGCGCCTCTTTGTCCAAAACTTTTGATATGCGTTGATTACAATCTCTTTCAAAGCACATTACGGCATTAGAGCAAAAAGCTTTTGTTAAATTTTGTATCTGAGCCTAGACCACCGAATGACGTCATTTAATCGCCACGAATCGGACCAGGAGCGGTAAATTTTCGATAATCGCGTATCCATTCCACGGTCTCAATTACCTAGCTCGAATTTCACAAAACATTCGCCTAAGCCTTTCAACCACGTGTATTTTTTTCTCCCCTGCACATCAGCACACCGAACGCGTATCTGACGAACAAGAAAGTGATGAAAATGAACCTCCTATTCTTTAATAATCTAACTAACGTATAAACTTTTCCAATAATACGCGACTTTAATACCCGCCGACGGTAATTCTCCGGCTAGATATTCGATTAAAATTCAAAACAACTCTTCCATTTGGTTCCCT
This sequence comes from Pseudococcus viburni, assembly GCA_033439095.1. Taxonomy (NCBI): domain Eukaryota; kingdom Metazoa; phylum Arthropoda; class Insecta; order Hemiptera; family Pseudococcidae; genus Pseudococcus; species Pseudococcus viburni. The sequence goes on along the minus strand of JAVBJF010000428.1, from coordinate 195,678 downwards.
ACGCCTCTTTTATTCGCCAAATAAAAGTTAAACTCGAAGAGAAACACCATCGTGAAATTTCTCATCCGAAAGCGCCGAGGAGGCGAAAAAATACTCGACAAAATTACGGCGCGTAAAATTGTCAGAGACGAGTCTAATTCCAAAATAAGGCTTTTTCCATAGTCGAGAAAATTTATGCAAATAAGATTCCGCGCAGTCCAACGCCACCATACACGAAAAGGTCTATATTTTAAAAATGTCCTCGATTCTGAATACTCCTTTCCCTATTCTTTCGAAGGCTTCAACGTGTATACGAAATATTTCTCAAATGAACTCGCTGTATCTATATACGTACGTGAAAAGCTTTCCATTTTCGTGTGTAAAACTCCATATATCCGAACAAAAGCCTTTAATTCGTATAGGTACATACAAAGACCGCAATAATGGTGGAATTTTTCCTCCATGTTCTAATAGATCTATTTTTACCTTCGTCTATGTTTTTCGGGCAATTTCCCAGCTACGTATGACATACCAGCACCACTGTTTTATGTTTTTTTCACCACCGTCTATATCAAAGGCAGGTATCACAAAGCACCTATACGTAGCATTTTTTGCCTTTTATGATCCGTATTCCTACGACGAGATTTCGCACAAACATACCTAAAAGCATCACCACAATACCACGTAACGCCGCACGTTCATTTCGTCTCTCCGCAGCTCATCCACATCGACAAAAATCGTATGGCAGTTGTTATCACGATATACGAGAATCCCCTATTCCCTTTCTCTTGGTCGATGTCGTGCTTCGCGTGCCTACATATTTGCGGCGGCCTTTGCTCGCGACAAGCTCGTATTCGCATAACTTCATTAAATCAAATAACACAACCACCTGCTTTGCCATTGCCATTGGCTTATTCAATTGTTCAAAATTGCGGATTCCGAGCCGAAAATGTGCCACTATAAAGGCAGAAACGTAACTGTGAAAAATTTGCCTTTGTGACGGGGTAACTTTGGTGTATTTGGCATAATCCGCCATCTCGCTAGTTTTAATTTTCCTACGATATCGTTCCCGGAGATATTTTCGTTCTACATGTAATCTTCTTAATACCGAATCGTTTTTCCCTAACGTATTTCAAAATTACTTTTCTCAAAGGTATCCCTGTCTATTCGTTCAATTAATGTTACAGATTGCGAGTCTCTTTTCTCCTATACTTTTTCAATTAATTTCAAACTTGATGGGGTTTACTTCGCCTGTTTTGCATATTCGATTTTGTCTTTTTTATGATAAAATGTCAAAATGAATTTACCCTTTTTTTTGTTTTTTACCAACATTTTAAAAAGTTTCAAAAATTGGTTTAAATTTTATTTTTATTTTTCAATAAGATAGATTTTTTTAAAGGGTTCTTCTGAAGATTTTTTTGGAATTGACGTTTATTTGTTAGGTTTTACTGCTGCTTTGATAAACAAAACATTGATTAGCATCAAATGTGTCTTAATAAACTTGAATAAAAATTATTCTCATTACAGAAACCTATGAATAACTCATCCACTCGGGGGAAGAATTGAAATTGTCAATATGGGTAAGGAGGTAGGTAAACACTTTGAATTTTCCGATTTCAAAAATATTGAATTTCGCGTCTTTTTTCATTTTACAAGTGCTTCAAATCGATAAATTTCACCCGACCCCTCCCGAAAATTTTTTACTGACCTTTGGTAATTTATAGTCGTAAGTAAATATTTTTTCCAAAAAAAAAGGCTAAGAAATTGAAATTTCTTTCATACGTAATTCATTTACATACATCAACTTTTTTTCAGTGACAAAAAAAAATAATTCGGAATTTTCGATGATATTTTGACTAATTCCACAACTTTTGCGACCTGGTATACACTCTGAATTCAGAAAGAATTTTGACAAATTTTTCACCTCAAAATACAATTCTTCAAACTCAGAATGTAAAATTTATCAAATATTCTAAAAAAAAAATCATCAACAATTTATTAAATTTTTCAGACGCGGTTTCGTCATTCGGTATCGAGAAAATATCACACTACTCCCTCACCCTTTCCTATTCGGTCTTATCTAGGAACTGTGTCTGAATAAAGTAAAAATTCACATAGGTAAATTACCCATTCTTTACACAAAAGTTCGAATCCAAGAATTCTAAGAGTACATGTCTTAATTTATATAATGAGTCTCATGCTCTAAAAAGTGGAAATAAATTCCAATCTTGAATATTCAACTTCAGCTTGGGGGGGGGGGGGGTGATAAAATCGAGACAGGAACATATAAATGAATTTCAACTCCATTCAACTTCCGTTTACTTTCAAATAAAAACAAATCAAAGTTGGCATGATCGGAGAAGAAAAATTTAAAATTTTCCACTCAAGATAGTATTTTTCCGATTTTCTGTCAATTATAAATTCCCTTCAAAAACTGCCACTTTCATAAAATTTTCGACTAAAAATACAATTTTTAGATAACTGAGAGCGCAAAACGTCCTTCTTTCTTCGGTTCAATCCGATCTTGCATTCGAGAAGTCTATACAGTCAAATAATCCAGGATTTCAATAAATTTCTATCAAAATTTCAGACGATTTGTGAGCGATTTTTTGTTGCAATTAAAGAACACAAAATTTCACGAAAGCGCGGAAAATGTAAATTTTAGCTTGCATCCCTCCCGGGGGGGGGGGGGGACAACTAAAATTCAGAATTTCTTATTTGCTCGTGATTTCATTCTAGTTTAATAATTTTCGAAATTTTGTTTTTGTTTTTTAATATTGCAGCAAAAAATCACTCTCGCGAATCCTTCAACGTAATTTGATAAAATTGTGGATTATTAGAGTAGGTACGCTGACTGAAAGTAGACGAAATTCGAATTTTTAGCGGCCACAGCTGATTTTTATGTCTTCTGAAGGCATTTCATTGAACTGGAAAAAATCAATTTCCTTTCGAATATTCCTTAACAATTTCACAGCTTTCAAGGTGAGGGGGGGGGAGTAATAAGCTGCCGATTTTTCAACGAACCACATAAATTTTCGAACGATCTTGAGTCATTTCAATACGTTGTAAAAAAAACAATCTTTTGCTGGAGGTTCCAGCACGACTAAAAAATTTACATATAAGATGAGGGGAGAAGGTGGTTAATACAACGAAATTTTCAGCCGTCAAAATCAATTTTCGTACGATCTGAAGCCATTTAAATGAACTGGAGAAGATTAATTTTCTATTTTCACGTTCCATAACGACCGGAAAATCCATAATATGGGTTGAAGGAGGAGGCGACTGATGCAGTCAAATTTCCGAATGCCCCGAATAATTTTCGCATATTCTGGATAAATCAAAATAAATATTCAAAACATGGAAAAAACTGGAAAAAAATATTTCTTGTTGAAGGCTTCAGATCGACTAAAAATGAACGAAATATAAACTCTGGAAATCGATCAGAGAATAAAAATCAATTTTCCAGCATTTGGTTTTGAAAAAAATATTTTTTTCAAAAAATTGTGTGTTTTCGCCATAAAGAACAAATTCAATTTTCAACAATTTACCAAAAATCGGAAAATTAACAAGAGGACAGCTGAAAATTTGACTATGATTTGTGAGGTTTCTCCTTAAGATCTTTTCAAAAATTGAAGTCTAACTGAAATAGGAGTTCAATAGCTAAAAAAAATGCCTTCGTGAGTATGATTCACAAGAGGAAGCAGTAGGAAAATTTTAGTAAGTAAAATAAGTAAATCTCGAGAAAATGAAGAAAAGACATGAAACGGGACCCCTCAACTTGATTAAATCTATATAAGATTAATTTCAAACAGATCAAAATCACGGAAAATTACGGAAAATTACCATCCACTTATCATAATATTGATCAAACAATCCATTCCATGCGTAAGATTTTAGTATTTTTCTTTTTCTAGAAACAAATAGGCAATCCACCCTCAGGAAACTATTGCAATCTTTATCACCTTGAACTATCGTATAGATTTCCAAAAAAAGGCAATAAAATTCACGTCGGAAGCTGTTCCGCAATCCGATCACTTTATGACGACGGTCACTTTATAAAAAATGTGGTTTATGTATCGTATGCAACAAGTAGGTATAGAGATATATGAAACCTAAACCCAATGACGCGAAACGTCATTTCTGATACCTTTAAATACATATTTTATACCTAAAACACATCTTCAAAAAAAAACCCAACCTAAATCTACGAATTTTAGTCAAATGGTAAAATCCTAATCTCATCGAAAAAAATTCACCAACAGCCGAACCGGTTGTACGTAATACGTATATATCAGTACAAATGAATCAAATGGGGAAAAGGAATAAAAACAGAACCCATAGGATAGATATATCACCAACATCTTGGTAAAATTCGATTCCAACATCGAGGCGAAAAAATAACCAAACTGGTTCCAGGTTCCATCATTTGCTGAATAGATTATTACGTAGCTGTAGGGTCAACGTCTTTCGTCGCAATAAGAAGGAAAAAAATGACCGAACTGGTTATTTGCGCATGTAGATCGAAGGAAAATTCCCAATGACGTTCGGTTCTTTTTGTTTTTGTTTCATCGACGACGGCTTCGATCATCAAAGGAGTGAATTTTGCAGGGTGGTGGAGGTTGTGCAGCAAAGTTTATGACGCTGAGTGGAAGATTTCACGCGTAATGTCATTTCCGGCTATAGAAATGAATTATGAATTATGGGAAGGGAATTTTCCACCTTGGTGATTGATACGTTGAGGAAAATGAACCTGGTGTGGTGCTTTTCCTCAATTCTACGCAATATCGAGTTTATTTTGAATGACAGCCTTTATAATTGCAACGATATGTTTCTCGTTTGTCAGATTACAATTCGGGGAAGGGACGAAGAAAAGGTCGTAAATGAGCAAAATTACCATTGTTTTGTGTAACCAAAGGGTTCGGGTTGTAATTTGAATGGTGAGATTACGAGGAGTCGCGTTGGGGATTTGAATAATACGAATGAAATATGCCGAATTGTGGGTTCATTTTGGCTCGATTAAGATGCAGATAAGAAGTGATGAGTCACAAGAGAATGTGGAATTAACGAGGAAGTAAAAAAGCTTGTCTTATTTTTACGATCTGTTTACGGTTTAAAACTGTATGGAAAATTATTTCGCGATGAAAATTTACAACTGGTTGCATTTTTACAATTTCGTCGTTATTTGCAACCATTTGTAGCTGTTTTCAAATATTTTTTACAATTATCACGCGTTTTGTAACATTTTTGTAATATTTTTCAATGGGCTGGTAAAATTGGGATGAATGACATTTTTCCTGTCATTTTTTGTAATTTTAAAAATTTTTTCCAATTTTTGGAAAAAATAATTTTTTGTGAATTTTTCCAAAAATTTTTGAAATTCATTTTTAATTTGCAGATTTTCAATTCATACGAATTTTTCAATTTCTGAACATTTTTTAATCAATTTTAATTTCAGCGAATTATTTTTTTAATTTGTTAAATTTTTAAAAATTTTCAAGGTATTGTTTTAAAATTTATTTGTTTTTCAAAATAAATGGAGGTAAAATACGAAATTATTTCCAACAGCTTAAAGTTTTTCAGACAAACTAAATTAAACGCAAACAAATTAATTCGTATAATTAAGGTGACGATTTCTCACGACCAAGTAAAGAGGGGGAGGGATGACGAGATGGATTTCCATACAGCTTCAAGATTATAATGAAAATATGAAAATAGAATATTATAAATTCAACAATTTCGATTAAGAAGAATGATGAGAGATGAGAGACGTCGCAACGCGAACTGATAAGAAGAAATTTAGAGAATAAAGCCCGAAGAGGAAAATCTCTTGAAATAATTTCAAAAAAGAGTAAAGAAAAAAAATAATCTTTGCTTATTCAACGATTAAGTCAAATCCATCCTGCCACTCTCATCTCTCAATATCTTTTTATCTCAATCTCGACTAAAACGCAAGGTTTTCAACATTCAAGAGTCTGATAAAAAGAAACCATCAATTTAGCCAGGTATTCGACCCATAAGGTCAATTTCTTTTTTCGACCCATCGACTAGTTTTATTCGCAATATTTTCGACGTTGGCGTATTCTCGATGTTTGCGTATGTGGATATGTATTATGCAGAATTCCTTTATTTGGTTCCTGTTCGTCGTGGTCGAACCTTGAACATCTTTTATAGTTCGATTCAAGGTTGGCGTGAATAAGAAATGTCTGCTGTGTGGAGTTTTATGCTAATCTCGTACGTAGGAATTGCATTTGAATTCATTCTTGTTCTCGCGAACTTATTCCGAAGTACACAATGAGTGACGAAAGTTTTCCATTATTATTTCATCGTGTTCGATAATATGAAGGAAAGTTAACGCATTACACGCTTAACAAACATGTAAAGCGTTTTTATCGTAAGTTTGCTTTTCAAATTACGCCTGGAAACTATCAACTTGATGCAGAAGAGAAAGAGGAAAAAAATTTGCGGAATTCTGCGATAGGTTCGCCTCTCAAAGTACCTAACCATTACGTACGGCGCTTGGACAGATAAAGTTACAACGGTTTTATCGTCGTATCGCGTGCTAAAGCTATTTTTTCACCTGAACCGAGCGTTGTTCACCTTTTCGTAGTAAAACGCTCAAAGAGACAGACAATTTTGTCTACGAGGTTGCGAAAATGAGCTAGCCAGCGATCTCTTGTCGTATTGTAGAAAGAGCAACGAACGTTCGTTTAATTTATAGGGTTTTGTGTGATAGTTTGTACAGCACGCTCTTCTCCGGCCTATCCTTCTATGTTATTCTCGTCGTAATGCCGGAAAATTTGCATATTTTCGTGAATTCTTGGTGTACTATTCGTATATCGTCCAAAGTCAGGCGAATTTCTAAAGGTTAAGGTTTCACTGGCATATCCTGCCAACTCGAGTGGTCAGCCAAATGGGTTAACAGTGGTCGTAAATTATCCTCGAGGTTTTTCTTATCTTCGGTGGTGGATTTTTCAACGTATACGTGGCAGTCGTTGTGGCAAGGGAGAGATGGGTCAGTTGGGGTGAGTTTTTTGATGTGGAAATAGAATGGATACTTTGTTTAACCAAATGAAAGTATATTATTTTCCAATTAATTCTAAAGCCCTGGTTTTCGAGGATTTACATTCTATTCCTTTGAAAGTTCTTTAACCCTTTACTGCATGACTATTTTTTGAAAATTTTTTAGCAAATTTTAATTTTTGCGAAATTAATTTTTTTTGAGTGCGAGCATATATTACCACTTATGCAGTGAAGGGTACCCGATCTCTGAGATTTTTTTTTCAAATTTGCTGATTTTTTGGAGAAAAAAATCAAAAAAAGAAAATCAGTTGAAAAATTCATGAGAATAAATACATAATTTCTGAAAAATTTACCCCCTTCCTCTTTATTTTTTTCATGAATGATCAGTGACCGAAAAATTATTCATCCTTTTATTCGTTCTACTTTTACATCATTGCAACTCAAAAAATTAAAAAATTAATGTTCATGTGGTGGATCCAAAAATTTTCAACTTTGAGGGTCCACTACGCCTCCTAAACGTTTAGGTACAACAGTTTTCTGGGCTTTCCATTTCGTATAGGCCACCAGCCTAAAATTGCCCTTACAAACAGTTCTTTTCATTTTTGTAAACCAGACATCTTTCGCAAAAGATCTAAATTTTCAGTCTACAAACTTTGAATATTTACAAAATACAGGGTGGCTCGGTTAAGGTGTGAAATATTGAAACCTCATATTCTACTTATCAATACGAACAAAAAATGTCATATTCAACATGGGCCCAAAACGCTTTCTTTCTGAGATATTGCCGAGTAAAGAACTGGAAATTCGGCAACGTTGCGCATCGCGACGCCCGTAAAATGTTGCGTTTAACGAGACGAGCGTCGGGGTTACTTACGCGGAAGTTAATTACAGCGTTGCCACAAAATAAATTATGCTGAGATACCCTCCATTTTTTTGATTTTTTAGAAAAAAATTTTAGGCGAAATTTTTTTTATAATAATGAGGAATCGTGAGAAATCATTAAATTCGATTTTTATTGTAATTCTGTTGGATGGTCGAAATTTGATAAATTGATTACTCAGCATCCAATAAATAAAAAAAGACAGAAATTTGGGTTAATAGGTATTAAATAAGTAGTACTACCCCTAAAAGTGAATAAAATTTCAAAAAATGATTTTTTGTTCTTGTTCGACCATTTTTCTAGTACAGAAACACATTTTTTACTTTAAAACACTTACTTATGAACCAAAAAAAAAAAAAAAAAATGGCATACGTTTCTATGGACCTCCTTTCACTTTTTCCACCACCTACCCCCCGAAAATTTTCACTGCTAGAGCAAAAATTGCCAATTTTGGGTGAAATCTGGGCCCCCTTTAAAGGCGAATAACTCAGTAATGAAGCGTTTATGACCCATCATGTATATAACATTTTTTACTCCAAATGATAAGTAGAATACGTCGTTTTAATATTTCACACCTTAACTGAGCCACCCTGTATACTCTTCATTCATTTTCCTTTCTAAAAAGAACTCTTGTTTTCAAAAAAATTAAATGGTAATGCTGCCGATTGCATAACGACTAAAGCATTATGGTATAAAAATTAATTTTCACCACCAAAAATTTTTTTGGCTAAATTTTCTTTCCACTGTATAAACAACTTGAATTCATACAAAAATGAATGAAGTAAATCATAATGCAGTTGGCAACATTGACATGACACTTATTTTGAAAAACGTCATCAATATTTATTTTTCTGGGATTTAAAAAAAAATTGCTCATTTTTATCAATTTGAGTGAACAATTTCAGATTTTAAAAATCGAATAAGTAAATCATTAATTTTCCGATGGTCTACTTTTCAATTTTCATGTAAAGGGACTGAAAAAAAATATTAGATCGAGCTTGCATCGATGCGTGACTGAGGGAAAGGAACTCGAATTTCAACTTTTTAGTTCTGTTTCAAAAATTCTACGTAGCGTTTTCGAAATTGTTGAAGTCAAAAAATCGCACTTTTTTTCAAAAGTGGCCATGTTTTGAGGATCTTTAGCTTTGCCCCTAATAACCCAAGCGCTCAAATTTTTTCTGTGAGGTTTCCTATTCGAAACAACTACCTTATCAATTTTTGTTGAAATCCAAGCCATTTTTTTTTTTATTCACCCCGATGGATAATTTCAAATTTTTTTCAAATTGGATATTTTCATAAGAAAGATTATTAAATTATACTTGGAAAAAAAATTAATGACGAATCTTCAGAAACAGATTCATACTTCCAGAGTATTTTCTTCCAAGGGAAAACTGCTCCTTCCACCCATATGGTGCGGTCCAAATCAAATTTTCGTATTTTGAAGATCTCACCCACTGTAGGCATGAAACATAGATTTTTGGGGAAAATAGTGACTCAAGTGACTTTTTAGGAGGCAAAAAGTGACCTATTTTTCGAAAAAAGTGACCAATTTTTCAATTTTTTTTCATAAATAAATACACCTTCCCCCCCTCCAAAAAAAAAATTCATAACTCAAACTGTTTTACTCTCTGTAATAGTGCTAAAAATCGTAATATTCTGCATCTAAAAATTACGAGTTCTAAAAAATAAGCTAGTTTTTTTTTTTTAGAAATTTATAATTTTTATAATTTTATGCAAGAGCGGAAGGCCGTTTGAATGAAAAAAGTGACTTTCTAGAGTGAGAAAAGGGACTTTTAGTGACCAACCCTGAAAATAGGGGACAAGTCACTAAAAAAGGTGACTCCGTTTCATGCCTGCCACTGGGATGATTCATTTTCCTCTAAAAATCAGATTCTCAAAATTTTAGCCCCCTATATCAAATAGGGAGTCATGGACTAGAGACTAGATCTTCTTTTTTCTTATGGGATTTAACATGAGATAACACGTTAAAAACAAAAAAAAAATGGAAGAATAATGCTAAAATTCCAAATATTTCTGAAAAAGCTGAAAACATGGCTGAATTTTGATTTTTCGGGATGAACTTTGGACTCAAGCAAGGTATTTGACTGATTTTTTTTTTAAATCATCACTTTTTTACTACCTTTTTACCAAATTTTCAGAAACCTCTCAACTCGAATCCCCCCAGCCTAAAAAAATCAAGGAGATCAAATTTTTTACAGAAAAAAATTTCAAATTGGAAGAAAATCTGTATTTTAAATCAAAATTATGTTGTTTTTTTTGAAATTTTTATTACTTTTTTTTGAAATTTTGGCTGAATTCACTACTTTTTCATTGTCTGTTAGATACCTTGCCAAGGAATTATCCGAGGAGGATTTCTAAGGGGTCTCAAATCATACATTTTAGTCATTTTTACCCAATTTGAGGACCTCCCGAACCTCCCTAAAATGATTTCTCAGGTTCAATGTTCGCCCCAAAAATCAAAATTGAGTTATATTCTCAGATTTTTAAAATCTCATTTTAGCGAGAATTGAACTATTTTAGGGAGTGAGGCGAGACTTCCAAAATTTGAAAAAAAAATTCACTATGTTATCAAAGACGTCCAAATTAAATAACGAGTTACAAAACTTCAAATTGCTAAATGATGGTAAATTTTTCATGAACAATTGAAATACCGCTGAAAATTTGAAAAATGTCACAATACGAAACCATCGTTTCCCATATTGTCTTCTACAGCAATTGAAAATACATGACCATTGGCACATAAAAAAATTACCAGTTATTCTGGAGCCTCCAGTTGAATTTCTCAATCCCTCCAACGAATTCTGAACATATCTAAAACTGCATCAAAATACGAAACTTGACTTTTAAAAAGCCCAGACCGAATCGTCGAACCATCTAATCTAAATCAACTGAGCTCATTTCCTTGGAAACCGACCAGTCGCACTCCAAGTACGAAACTTAAATTCGAAAAATAAACATTGACAGCTGAACTTGAAATTTTTTGACATATGTCCTCTTTACAACACAAGTTTTATCACACTTTTCTAAAATTTTGTCATTTCGAATTACGTACTTCAATCACACCAACACTCCTGGTCCTACTCCATTTACAAATACATTCCACCCTCAAATTACAATTCGAACCTCTCTGTTCTATACTAAACCATCTTCAAAACGATCCGACTATACTCGAGTTACTCAAAAACCCTTAGCAACGTAATAAACGAAATAACTTTCAGCAATTTAAACCCCTACACCATTCGCACGCTGAACGTCGGTATAACTTTAAGAGCACTAAAAACCGCACATATCTAATACAACAAGACATCCGACTCTTTTACGAGAAACATACAAATACATGCGAGTTAAAGCCCAAGTCCAAATTAGACGACGCCGTCATCAAAGATTAAAAAAGGCCATTTTAAACTTTCAACCACACGACTTTTTGTCTCTGGGTTGCGGGTTCTTTGACCTGCATCTTGGAATAAGCATAAACATATAGTCTACGTACAATCGCTTTCGTCGAAATGTCGAACAAACGCCTCGAGATGCCTTACAATATAGTCAAAGGCATGCAGAAAGGAGACGAATAAAAAGTGAAATTAGTTCTTTTTACGAAAAGGTTTCCAGCACAAAACGTCGTTTGCTGTGTATACATTGGCACCCACACGTGCTTAACGTCCGATCGATAATGCTTTGCTTTCTGCCGTTTGTACGTAATGAAACTATACGCGTTTTCAGAGGTGGTTGGCAAGAAAATTTCTCCGACGGAGTCAATGATGCATAATATTTTATGTCCTTTGCATCGTCTCGTGTTTCCGCGCTGGCTCGCGTTTCGCAATCGGAACAAAAAATCGCCCAAAAACGGATTAATTTGACCGATTAAGAGGTTCTTTAGAAGCCACGAAGACGTAATTAATACTTTGATCGTAAACACACGTGAAATTCGGCACAATCGGCGAAAAGGGGTATGGTTTTTGAGCGACGAAAACCGATATCGACGTTGAAGAAACCCCCACAGTATCCAAAGGGTTGAAAGTAATTTCGCGGGCGTCTCGTTGGTCGGTCTTTCTGGCGTCGTTGGAGGGATATAAACGAGACTTTGAGTTTCGCGTGCCGCGTCGCGTTACGTCTTCCAAAAGGTGCAAGATGAACCCTCGCGTGAACTTGGTTTTCGGGCGCCACGTTTTCGGAAAATTTTCCCCGAACACCAGTTCGAATTGATTTCAGAGATGACCATCACGATGCTGGAAAAATTTCACCGTTTCGCAATCCTCGTCATTTATTCGAAACAACCCCACCAAGTTCTCGTTTCCTTTCAAAAACAAAGTCAATTAGACTCGGTTCGATACCGCGCGCTAAAGAAAACCTTTCAATTAAGTAATCGTGTGCACCCTTAAATACTTCTCGCATTCGCACTCCCCCTCCAATCTACCCTCGTTCTTCTCAACGTCTACTTAGCACGAGCTTTCGCGTGAACTTTGCTCGTCGTCTGTTCGAAGGCGAACATTTATTCGTTATCGAGTTCGCATAGCACCGTAATTAGGTGTTCGTGATGATGAGAGATACTCAACATTACAACTTTTTTTCAACTTTTTCGAGTAGCTATACATAATATACGCGGTCGCGTTTTCTCGCAGCAAAACGTATATGTCGTGTGTAGGCAATTTTACCGTTTTAACGGTATTTACAAAAAGGGTTGAGTGTCCCGGCTGCCCCGGAACATCCCCTTATTTCCTCCTTTTTTCCCCATCTGTCACTATAATTAAAAGTCAACATACACAAAGGCTCGTGTATTATTCGATGATTTCATTTATTTACCCGTAATTTTTCTTTCTGTTTATGGCCCTTTAATTAGAACGTGATACATGAATTTTTAAACCAAAAAAGAAAAAAAAGTCATCCCTCGGTGTAAATTTTTGAACAGTAGGAGGAGTTACGTAATATGTATATTAGAAAATTGTATCAACATACCAAATACAGTTTACAGGGAAAAGAAGGGTTAGAATACCTTGATTTCTAGAAAAAGTTTAAAGGAAGAATTTCGAAAGATTTGGAATTTTCAATTTAAAAATATCATGAAATCTGAAATGAAGAAAGCCACTATTATGGTTACTCGTCTTCTCAAAATTGGTTCTTAAGAGTTCAAAAATTTGATGGAAAAAAATGTTGACTTCCCATCTCGCAACCTTCTACTTTCCCGCAATCACTTTTTTAAAGGTCATTGTCGAAAAAATTTCAATATTTTCAAAACTTCCATCACTCTCTCATTTTGAATCAGTGAAAATTAACTGATAAATATTCAGAATTGCAGCACAGGAAAAATCAGCGAAATTTCTCGATTTTCAACGCAGGCATCATAGAAAAATTTTTGAAGAAAAAAGTAACTTTCAGTAACTTTTTTTGAGCAAAAAGTGATCAAAGAGTGACCAAAAAATGACCAAAAAGTAAACAAAAGTGACCAAAAATTCTATTTTTTCGGGGGACAATTATTTTGCAGTTTTCTAGGTGGGGGGGGGGGAATTTTTTGTAGTTTTCTGCAAATATTTCAAAAATAAATCAACTGAAGAGACGTGAATAATTTCATTTATTAAATTCCTTCGTCAAAACAACAAACTAGCAAAAATCTATTTTTTTATTTTTTTATTAAAGAATTTTGAAAAATAGCAATTTTAACGTAAAAATTTGAATTTTTGCCTGGATGTGAGAAGGAAAAGTGACTTTTGAGGGGAAAAAGTAACCAAAGTGACCATTTAGGCGTGAAAAGTAACCAAAAGTGACAACACCCTAAAGAAGTGACCCGCTATGATGCCTGTCAGTGGATTTTTGCTGATTTTTCAGCAGATTTCAGAGATTTCACTGACTTTTATTTTCACTGATTTATTACTGTGCTGCAATTCTGACTGTTTTCCAGTGATTTTTGATAATTTTCATTGTAATAAAAATTATTTAAATTTTTTCAGTTTCTCAAAACTCTACCCTTGTTTCACTAAGGCATTATTTCATACGTTTTTTCAACAGAGCAGAGGAGGGAAATTTTTTGGAAAGACGTAAAAAAAATATACTAAAGTTTATCCAAAAAAATCAAAAAATTAGTTCTTTCTTGATGAAGTATGTACTGAAAATATGAGCTTGAAATATGACATCAATTTTTGGAAAGTTTTGAATAACTACGAAAAGAAAAAGCATGAATTTTCAATTTTCAGTTTCGATACGAACCCTGGAAGAACATTTTCTCCCTACACAAGATGAAAAAAAATTTCAGGACAAAAATGATGAATTTTCAATGTTCTACCTGCAAATTTTGTACAAATTTTTGGGGAAATTGAGAATGAGTCGCACTGCTCATACCCAAATTCATGAAAAACTCGCTCCTGTTCATTTTTTTCAAACACGATTTCCTGATTTTTCAATCGAATTTTTTCAAATTTTTCAAACCCTCTATACAGTGTATCTATTCAAAAAACTCGATTTCAGTTCCAAACATTCATTTTTCGCTACGTTTACTGTAAAATAAAAAATTCAGAGCATAATTTTTTTCGTATACGAGTATCAAATTTTCAGACTGTCTGATCACAACGTGTTTACAAATCAGTAAAATGAAAATTTGTACACTTTTTGGACTTTTTTTATATTGAAAATGAACAATTTTTCAGTTTTTGGCTTCTGCTTCTCACTTTTTAAAAAATACGTGCTTCGAATTGCTGAATTTCATGCAAATCGCTGCAAATTTTCCCGACATTCATTATTTTTTGGCGAGAAGAAACAGAGAACTAAAAAACTCAAAATTTCATGATCGTGAAAAATACCCCAACTTTGAGGGGAAAATCCCAATATTTTTTTACTTTCTCAGAAATACATATGGCAAAATTTCTCAACTTTTCCCAACTACTCAGAAAATCGACACAGCAAACTTACATCCCTCCCTCGCCCTTTTCCCAATTAATAGCTCTTTCATTGCATCATTTTGAATACATTTTCAATTCAGTATAAATCGAGGAAATTTTTCGTTCTTTTGCACAAAGTTACACCTTTTCATGGCCTTCTTACATTTTTTAAAATTTTGGTTTATTCATTCATTATTTTCTCACTTCAAGTTTTCAAACGTTTAAAAAAACACCATAAAAGCAAGAAGCGAACACTCCGTAAAAATTACCAAAAAAATTCGTATGTTTAGATTGAATTTATTTCAATAATTTATTGGGCTTTGTCAGCTTCTTTCAAGCCAATGACGGAAAATCATGTTTTTAGTCATAAAAATTCCACTTTACCAAGGAAACTAAGCTTCTAATGAAAAAATTCCTGATGACTAATACTGAAGAGGGGAAATTTTACAACCACGGTAGTGATTAAAATTTTATTCATCAATAATTTTGAGGAGAAATATTTTACAAGTTGAAAATACGAATTTTCTTTTTTTTCTAATAAAAATGATCAAAGATGTAATGTACAAATTTTCAAGTTTTTTTCTTTGCATTGTTGGTCTCGAGGATTTTTTTCTAATTAAATAAGCTAACCTTTTTTTCTCATTTTTTTGCTAAAATAAGTACGAATTTTTCGAGACGAACGAAATGACAATTTTTTGAAATTTTTTTCATGATTTTCAACCTCTGTTTTAAAATGTCGACAAAATTAATAAAGTTTGGGAAAATTCTTCATAAGGTACGAGTCTTTCGACTTTTTATTTCAAATTTACTGAATTATAATTTTTTAAAAGTAACACAAGAAAAGAGGCACATAAATCGAGAAACACCTTCACTCTCAAAATCAACCCTTTCCAAAGTTCCAGGCCCCTTTTACCATACCTCGAACCTGAACAAAACACACAAACCTTTAATCCTTCTAACCTTGTTTCACCTTTATATCAATTACAATTGACGACCCGATATCGACACAGGGTCGAGCATTCGGTACTCGAACCGTGACTCAATTTTCACGTAGCGCCTTCGAACAAATGGTCTAACACTTGTGGGTCATCCACCTCTTGGTACATTCGTCGCATAACTTTCGTACAGTGTACATAAAGATTATCATCCTATGACGAGCTAAGACGAATATCTCCTCGATACCACGGTGTCTATGTTTTTTTATTAAATACTTTTTTTTTCATTTCACGCGGCGCATACCGGCAGTGGCAGTGTTACCTTGATAATACACCTTTTTCATCAGTCATCCGAATATCTCATATAAATCAATCCGTGACCGTCACGGTGAACAAATCGTTCACAAATTAACCAAATGTTGAAAAGGGAAAACTAAAAGGTATACTTTGAAGTTCGACTTACCGCTTTTGTTATCCATCATGTCGTGATATTGGTCGATTATCGTATGCACCAAGGTAGTCATTTTGTGGCTGGTTTATTGATCTAGAAACAAAAATAAAACAAACGATTGTCAGGCAAACTATCCAACGAGGGTTATTTTTTAATCACAACAATACGAATATTTTATACAATCGCGAAAATTATCAAACGATCAAACTAATACGATAAAATAAGTCCAAATACTCGGAAAAGGCCCTCGAAACGCACCAATTTAAGGGAAAAATCACGTATAAAAAATTTCAGCGTCACTTCACCAAAGATACTCGCGACTTCCTCGCGAGCAGATTCTAAACGCGGATGAATCCAGCAACCGACTAAACCGACACGCGAAAACAAAAAGGCAAACCCAGCACGGATTCTGCTACGCCACTTCGGTCATAAACCGAGACGAGTTATTAGCCGGTCTTCGTTACTACCTAAGCCCGGTAAGCTAGGAACCCAGAAGGTCGCTAACTTTTTACCAATCTACTCGAACCGCGGCAGCCGGTCAGTAAAATTACCAGACGTCATAGCTAAATTGCAAAGAGCCTCAACCGCTAATTATCCATACGCTCACAAACGTCATCATCTCGTGGTGCTTAAAGGCAGAAATCGTAAAAACAAAAACAATACCCTCTCGTAGAGCAACAAGTACCATCGGAAGAACGACACAGATGGAAATATCCCTCCCTCGAATCTCGGTCCACGCGAAATCGAACCTAAACCTTGAAAAACCCATATTAGATGATCTTCCCGGAGTCTCATCCTTAAGCACGTATGTATAATTTTTCCAATGCGGTAGGATTTTCACATCATTATACATTGGAAAGTCATCGCCGCAGTGACAAAATTTCCATCGTCATCTGTCCCAATATCATCGAAGTACACGAGCAGCCTCCAAATAGCAAACCAGTTCACGTGTATGTGTATTCTTAAGTACAAATTATTAATCTGTGTGCAAATTGTACTTACACTTTTGAATTGGGTCAAGAACAATTTTAATATCGATGCAATTGCGTTCATCTTGCACAGCGGTCAATCAATCGGACGTAATTAGAAAAAAATTATCCATTTGCATATGTCTTTGAAGACTTTTTCCTTTCGTATAATTCGCCTATCATTATTCTTAGGATGAAATTGTTCAAGGCGTCCACAGATTTTTAAAATCCAGAATTCGCGGCTTTTTCCCATGGCATCTACCTTGACCCCCCCCCCCCCCTCCCCGGATCAAATTTATTACAGGAAACATTTCAAATCGGAAGGAAATATGTATTTTAAATCAAAAAAATGAAAAATTGAACACATGTAACTTTTCAAAATTCCTAAAGTAACCCAAAATTGGTGACAAAGTGACATTTTTTTTAAATTTCATTCCATTGTATGAGGAATACAAACGTATAACATTAATGAAGAATGGATGCAGCAGAATTAATTTATTCTCGTAATGTACAGCTCGAGGTGGAACAGTGAAAAAAAAACTAGTGAAAATTAATCAAAATGAATCAATTTTGTCCCTAATCAATGAAATTTGCTCAAAAATTATTCAAGTTCATTTAAAATTCGTGAAATTGACAGGAATCACTGAAATTTCTAAAATTCACGGGAACAATTGTTAAAATTTTTTCGAAATTAGTAATACTCAAACTAAATTAAATCCATTCAAAATTAATAAAATTGATAAAATTTAGTAAATTTACTGAATGTAAGTAAAATTTACTCAAAATTGATGAAATTTTCTCAAAATAATTATAATTTAGTCAAGTATCAAAGTTGGCTCAAACTTACTGAAATCTACTCAAAATCAGTAAGATTCGCTCACGCTTAGTGAAATTCATTCTCAGTATCTAATAATTTTCAAAACGAATAAAATCTATTCAAAATTATTAAAACATGCTTTAAAATACGATAGATTTATCATACAAGCGTTATTTTATTCTTCAGAGTAACGAGTTCCAATCGTGCGATTAGTCAACATCCAAATTTCAATTATCCTAACAAGTTAGTAAAATGGCAGATAAGGACAAAAATACTTAGGTACTATGAAAAAAAAAACAAAAATCCCGAATTAAATCACTTGAAATTATTAATCGAAAATCACCTCGAAGATTTCGCGAACTAAAATTATGAAAATTCGCTTAACAAAATTATTTTTTTGACACAACTAAATTTTTAATTTTTTAATAAAAGATACCAATTTTAGGTTGAATTTCGTCCATATAGTATTTAGCGGCGGGGTCAAATAAAAAAATTGTGCCAATCAGTAGAGAAATTTTGGGCTGAAACGGACATTTATCAAAAGTCCATCCAAAAAGAAACCAGCACCTATTCAAAATTTTATGCTCCAAACTTCATTTCTCGAATTTTGGTGATTTTCGAAAATGTAAAATTACCCTATGGTCTTGTACTACGTGATGCAAAATATGAAAATTTCATCTATTCAAAATGAAAAGCCATTTTCGACCTCTCAAATAGATTGGAATCGGTTTCAAGACGTTCTAAAGTCTGGAGCCTTCAGAAGATGTAACCATTCTTCAGATTCAAACGAGAAATTATAAAGGATTTAAACGAACTTCTGCACTTACAAACGTAGGTTATCCATATTCGCCACCTGTTTGATTGATTGAAGCACAATTTTTTGAAATTCGAATCTGTCTGTCGGGTCTAATTCATATTTTTTTCTAGCAACATTTTTTTTTTCAATTGGAAATTTTGTAGGTGGTTTTAAATCGGCACGAAATTGCTTCCAATTGATTCGGCAGGTCAAAACAGGGGCGTAGCTGGGGGGGGGGGGGGTTGAGGTCTCGACCCCCCCCCCCCCCCCCTTGGCGTCCGGAAATTACGTGAAAAAGTGCCTTTTTGGACGTCTTTTTGGAGCATTAAAAATCAAATTTTCTCAAAGTTTCGCCCTCGCTTCGCTCGGGCATGAAAGAAATCACAATTATATAAACTATTTGAATCAATTATATAAAAAATAGTTTCCTTTTGATATTCCAAGTCTCCATACCCACTTTGCACCCTCCCAAAAAAAGCTTCGAACGTCAATTCTTGGATTTGTTGGTATTTTTATTGATTTTTAAGGCCAAAATAACTGTAAGTTGTTTGTTCCAAAATTACATTTGCATCAGTTTTTTTCCTTAAACGTGCTATGCAAATTGCATGAAAACTTTATGAAGTTTGAATTTTGTGTTTTTATAGTAAAAAGAAATTTGATGGGGGGGGGGGGGGGAGGACTTGGAATTCTTCAAAAAAATTATGAAATTTCGGACACCCCCCCTCCCCCTGAGAAATTTCTGGCTACGCCACTGGGTCAAAAATAAGGCACATATCAAATTTCAGCTTTTTACTTTGATTAGATCAATTTTTTTAAAAGTTATATTAAATTTTAAGATGATTTTTCATTTTCAAAAATTTGCTGAAATTCAAAAAATCAACTTTAGCACCTGAAATTATGGATGTAATTTTTCGATTTATTTTTCTACCTCGGCTCAAAATTTTACTTCCGGTTGGATCAAGGTCCTTAAATCAGACCCATTATATAGAAAAAATACAGTTTTTTAGGTTTTTTATCAATTTGAAATAAATTGGATAGATTCTGGTAAATATCAAGCTTGCTACAAAAAACTTTTCTAATAACTAACCTTATTAATGAAGAAAATTTACAAAATAAAATGACTGATTCTATGCTAGAAAATTGTCTATTTTACAAGATAAATTTTCAGATATTTCTTCACAGCAAACTTCATTTTCATATAAACAAATGCGGAGTAATGGAGAGGACGCATCCCCCCTCCCATTCAAAGGTCGAGAATGTCTTGTAAGCTATGCTCTTCAAAGATGATTTTTCAACAGATATTCATGGGTCTTCAGTTACGTAAAATATTTCTGTTTTTTGCAAAATTCTTTAAAAAATCATGATTTTTTAATTTTTTATCACAATTAAGTCGTTTTTTGGATTTTTTGATATCGATATTGCTACCATTTAAATGTTTCAGCCACTTGAAAAAATTCAAAAATCGATATAAAAAATATTTCATCCCTTCTCGCTTTCAAAAAAAAAACACGTAGAAAATTTAACATACATCACACAGGAGGACTTTGAATCTCAAAAACTTCATCAAGTGAGAGGAAAGGGCCGAAAGAGGGAGAAAAAACACGGAAACTTACTTTCTAAATTTAAATAAGTCAAATCTGGATTTGGTCAAATTCAGTCTTTCCACGGAAAGTCGATGCTTTTCACCAATTTTTGGCTGAAAAATAATAGATCTTAAGAAGGCAAAATTCCACCTAATTCAACTGATTCAGATTTGAAGAATGATTTTTTTTCAAAAATGATCTACACTCGCAAGAGTCAAAGGAAACTAAAATTTTGTATGAATGAGTTTAAACTCAAATAAATCAGAAAATTTGGTCTTCAATTTTTTTCATTCCACGCCCTTAATGAGGAAAGGGTAAAATCTTCATCACCTTATTCTTGTCTCATTCGACTTCTTAAAAAAAAACTCTCTTCGTCTACTTCAAAATTCTCCCAAATTCTTCGCACCAAAAAGGAACAAACCGAAAAATTGAATATTTCTCATCTTGCACCATTCATAATCAGTTTTTTGCAAATACCTCGTCGAGAGTAATAAAATACAACGTGAATCAATGGTCAAGAAAAAAAGCACAGCTACTGTTGGCTGTTGAGTTACGTTTCGTCACGTCTCAAACGAAATACGCGCTCGTTTCACACATTCGACCAAAAATTACTATACCTACGAGACGGCAATCGGTCAAGGGAATTTCCAACTTAATAGTCTCACATACGAACGACTTCCACGATAAAATGTATCATTTATAATATTGGGTACACCTCATATCAACGTCGTCGTTTTTTAACCACAAACGAAATATTTGGCTGCGAATCGTCATCAGCGAAGCAAACACTCGAATACACACGTTTTCCACTCATCAGACCGAATCGTAATTGTAGATATATCGTGATTCTTGTGAAAACACATCGTAAAGGAGGAAGCAACACGTGCTAAATAACGCACATATTCAATCGGGTCAAGAAAAGCACGACTAGAGTTCGGTCACTTTTTCATTCAAGGTCGTTCAAAGTGGAAAATTTCCAATCAAAAAATACCACGAGTTTCGTACAAGTTTCGTTTTTACCAAGGAGAGGAAGAAAATCTGAAAAAAATTTCGAGGCAGAAAACCCTATCCAATTTTTTTGAATAAAAATAAATAACTATATTTTTACGAAAAAATTTTCAAAAAGAAAAAAAATTGAAATATGGCATCTAGGGCAAGATCGCTGAAAGTCGTGAGAGACCCTGGAATAGAAATGACTTCAGGCTCTCGATATTTTTTCCATTTTTATCGTATAAATTGAAAGCAAGGTTATGTCAAAGTCTCGATGTAACATTTTTAAACGAATATTCAATTTTTTCCCTCTATCGAATAATACAACCTTCGAAACGATACTAAATTAACTCCATAATCTTCAATCACAGTGAAAAAAATTCTCGAGATGATTTCCAGGCATCGATCTCCACCCCTTAATTTGCTCTTCCTTCTTCGGGGGGAAGAAACAGCACAATTGAGTACTTTCAGGAAACGAACAAAATCACTCCATGGTCTTCGCTATAACGACTAATGAGCACCTTTTGAACCCCTCTCACCTCCTCACTCCGGTTCTTGAACTCCATCTCGACCGATTAAATGCTCCTATTCGAGATTTCAAGGACACTCCGGGAACATTTTCGCAATAAAAACAATACTTCGGTGCTCTTCGCAGTTCGCCGGAACCCTTAAGGGCATCGATGACGCAAACCAACAACTTTTTAAAAAAAATCATGCACCTTCCGCAAATTAAACGCTAGTTTACTTCGCTATCGTCACTATCGTGTATCGCGACACTGTGGTACGTCATCGCTTCCACAAAAAAAAACCCTTATAATACCGTCAACATCCGCATACAGATACCCGGCTTAATGGTTTATCTTGTACACGTTGAATACCAAAAACGTCGAGTTTTTTGTGCGTTTATCGTTTTAGCCAAAATATAAATATTAAATCTTCATTTCGGCGAATATCAATTACACAGCGACTATGTGAAAATATCAATTAAAATTCCAGTTCGTTTGTTCGGTTATTGTGTCGCGTTGAATAAATACGATTACTTTACACATTTGGTCGTCTCTAATCGTTCGAGCTGTTTTCCGATTATGTATTTTGCTGATGATGAACTTGACTGCGAGTACGAGTATCCGCGTCGAAAAATTATACATTTTCTAATCGCTACGCCACGTCTGGCATATAAAAATACCATCTCGATGACGTGTGCATCTCGATTCGTGTACAGAAATAATCATCTCGTGTGATGGGCGAAAATAACTGAAGGGGGATCTTTTTTTTTTCGTACGGATTACTCGAAAATAAATCGAATCAAACGCCCATTGACCAAACGCGATAGGCTTTTACCCGAAATTTTCAGCCAGTGTATATTTGTGTGCCCCTGCCCACATACGAAAAAATCGAGTAAATCGAATAATCGGTTCAATTATCTGTTTAGTCTGTGGGCGCTTCGCTCACACGTGCGTGTGAAATCAAACGTCCGAAGAAAAAATTCGGCGAATGTTACTTGGTTTAGCTGTTTTTCAGGCTTCATTTATTGCAAGAATTGAATTTTAGAGAACTTTTCACAAAATCGGTTGCTTGATTATAAAAATGAAAAAGAGCAGGAGTAAAAATCGAATTGCATTAGTGCTGAATTGCAACTAATGTTGGGTAAAAAAATTGAGAATTTTTCACATCTTTCGTACGTATACCAAAATTTATGGAAAAATGTTGAATACGTTGAGTCAATTTTGAATTTGCCATTTTCCAAGTTTCGTTCGCCAAAAAATTATATTAGGTTTGAAAAAATTTCAAAATTTGTAGAAAGCCGTATGTAAAATTTTTTTAGAAATTTACGTTTGAAATATTTATTTTGTAAAAAAAGTATTGAAGTCTTCATAAATTCAATTAAGTAGGTAGAAATTTCACAATTTTTCAAAAATTAAACTTTTAAAATCATATTGAATATTATTTAAATATTGAATCTTTATAAAAAAATTGATTTGAATTTTTGAATTTTAATTTGATAAAAAATATCAAAATGTGTCAAAAATTTTAATTCAGTAAAAATGTTGTAGGTTAAAAATTTCAAAAATGGGCGAAAATTTCAAAATTCCCAAAAGGTATGAAAATTTACAAATAGATGAGTATTTAATATTTTCTGAGTGGATTTTAAGAACTGGTAAAAGTATCAAAATTTGCCAAAAGGTGTAGCCGGGTTTTAGGTGAATTTGGCCCCCTCTCCGATTTTCGATTTAATCCCCTCAGATGGTGTACCTTGATGTAAAAAAAAATTAGAAAAATTTTTGACCCCTCAACCCCCTCCCATTCGAAGTTATGGCCATTTTATTGCATAATTTTCAAGAATTTTCAATTTCAATGGAAGTGAAGGAAATTTTCTGTTCTTTGGCACAAAGTTACATCTCGTAGAGATGTATTTTTTTTTATTTTTAATCTTTTTGACTTCGCGGAAATGAAAAGCATATTACCGAACTTCGGAGTTTTTTGCGATTCGCCGATCCAAAACCAAATGAGGACCGTTTTTCCAAACCGTGATAACTTCAAAAAAGTGATTTCGAGTAAATCAAAAAAAACTGTACCACGGAGAAAGTTTTGTTTTTTGAAATCTGCCACAAAAGTAAATATATTGCGGCTATCATTACAAAATATGTCAAACAAGTGGCATACCGAAATATTCATCTCTGGCACTGCAGGAATGGAACGAAAATGAAAAAAGTTGAAGTTATCACGGTTTGGAAAAACGATTTTCACTTATTGCTCTCTCAGAGCCATATAAACATCGGAAAAAAATTAATTTTTTCTGCCTTTGTTGCACATACACTACATAAACACATTACAACCATTAAAAAAATTTCATCACTCAACACTTCCTTATTATACTCAAAAAACAAATTTTGTTGTAATTTTTTTATTTTTTTAAAATATTCAAGTGGCACCCTGAGTGATACCATATAGTCTGTCGGAAAAATTGTTCGGCTCATTTTATAGAGTATTCTTTCACCTATCAAATGTTGAAAAAATCTCGGAAAAAGGTTGAAACCTCTTCCTAAAAATGATTTTAATGTTTGAGCTTTCACATATCTAAAAAATTAAAAAGCTTTAAAGTTTTTTTGTGCTATTCTTCGTTTTTATGTATAAATACTGAAGTTATCACGGTTTGGAAAAACGATTTACAACCCTCAAAACGGTTTTTGTCACAGAACGTGGAAGGTAAGATAGTTAGCTAAATTCTACCAACGCCATTTGGTGGCGGACCACTTCAAGTACCCAAATCCGTCAAAAAGTCAAAAACGACAAAAATGAAGTTATCACGGTTTGGAAAACCGGTCCTCAAATGATATTATTTCTTTCAAATACGCAGCTCTCGTTTCGGTTGACAAAGTGGGCACTAGGTAAAGGTTGGAGGGGAGAAGGTAAATGCTGTGTTTCTTGCTTTGGTAATGTATTGCATATTTTCATATTTTTAAATGTAGATTTTCCCTGGGTATTTTGTTTTGGCTGTTTCTTTGAACCAAGGTCCAAAACTCGCGAAACCCCACGCAGAAATGTTATTGTTTTAGCAGATTTTTCAAATTTTGAGTGCTTTATACGGAAAAAATCGACAAATAAAGAAACTAACGACGGATTCCTGTTAGCGGGTCAAAATACCACGATAAACACCCTTTTCGCGATCGTTTTGCATAAAGTCTCAAAATTCACCTTTTTCACTGATTTTTCATGACAAAAATAGCGAATTTCGAGTCTTCAGATAAAACGACCGCAAAAAGGGTGTTTATCAGGGTATTTTGACCCGCTGAACACGAATCCGACGTTAGTTTCTTCGTTCAGTCATTTCTTTCCATACAAAACACTCAAAATTTTAAAAATCTGCTGAAAAAACAATGAATATTTTTGTTCGCCAAAAGTGAATACGTGACGTGAATCTACATTTAAAAACACGTTTTTGGGATATTTTCAAAAAGTGGCCGCTCTTCGCTTATTATGGTGTTTTTTACGATTGAAAACTTCAAATAGCCGAAACAACGTGAAGGAGTGCACCAAAATTGTTGAAAAAAATATCGTAAATACATCTCTACGAGATGTATCTTTGTGCCAAAGAACAGAAAATTTCCTTCACTTCCATTGAAATTAAAAATTCTTGAAAATAATGCAATAAAATGGCCATACCTCCGAATGGGAGGGGGTTGAGGGGTCAAAAATTTTTCTATTTTTTTTTACATCAAGGTACACCATCTGGGGGGATTAAATCGAAAATCGGAGAGGGGGCCAAATTCACCTAAAACCCGGCTATATCCTTTTTGCAAATTTTGACACTTTTACCAGTTCTGAAAATCCACTCAGAAAATATTAATACTCATCTATTTGTAAATTTTCATACCTTTTGGGAATTTTGAAATTTTCGTCTTTTTTTTGAAATGTTTAACCTTCAACATTTTTACTGAATTAAAATTTTTGACACATTTTGATATTTTTTGTCAAATTAAAATTCAAAAATTAAAATCAAATTTTTCATAAAGATTCAATACTTTTTTACGAAACAAATATTTCAAACGTAAATTTCTAAAAAAAAATTACATATTTAAACGGCTTTCTAAACATTTTGGAATTTTTTCAAACGTAATATAATTTTTTGGCGAACAAAACTTGAAAAATGGCAAATTCAAAATTGACTCAACGTATTCAACATTTTTCCATAAATTTTGGTATACGTACAAAAGATGTGAAAAATTCTCAATTTTTATACCCAACATTAGTTGCAATTCAGCACTCGTCTCCTCCCTCATGGTACAATCTTCATTCCATTTAGAAATCTTTCTAGAAAAATTATCCCAAATACTTCGTAAATTTTCAAATTTAAATTCGTCCTGGTTATAGTTCCGTGTGAGCTTTTTTTTCCTCGCAAAGTCTACCTACGTAGAATCCATATCTACGTATAATTAGCTCGTTACGAGTTCGCAATTAACATTCAACGTTTAGCTCGGTCCGCCATCGATTGCGAGGTGCGAATTTTATTCCAAACAAATCGCTTCCTTTTGCGTATTCTTCTCGTCCATCTTTTACACTCCATAGACACATACGAACTTACGCACGTGCTTTTTTTCATAAACGAAATTATTTCTCTCAAGGATGGTTCACCAATAACGTGTATTTTCGCTAAATATTCTACGTATTTCGGTACTTACACATCGTTCGGGTATGTTTTTCATCGATAAATGTTTATACAATCGCGTATACGTATCGTTATTAATTACCTTGATCGGCGACATAATTTAAACACTCCGAAATACGTATTATTATTAATTATTTATAGATGGTCAAAAATTTGTGAATTTTGTTGACTCGGCATCTCAATACCGGCGGCAGTATCTTTCCATGCAAATTTACGAACATAAAATTCTACACAGCATATGAGAAAAAAATCAGCTCGCGGGTAGACATACTACGAATAAAAAATATGTACGTGCGATAAGACCGATTAGATAATAAATCGATTATTTTCATCGGCAAAAATTTTCCATTGATTTAAGGCATTTAACAGCGTACAGTATACTTAGTATTACTCGTAACTCAAATGAAATCAACCACCATGGTTTATGGATTTTGGTCACAATCGTATATGGTATTTAAACATTATTCGATTTTTCGAATTCGTCATATCAATTACTGGACGCTATCTGATTACCACAATATTATAATTTTATATCCACGATATTTCGGCAACACTCACTCATCGATAACGGTAAACCGGCTCGCAAAAGTATATATTTTCAGCGATCGCCTCCCTCAAATCACGCAACCGTGTTTATTTTTATTCAAGAGACGTACACGACACATGATCATTTCATCATCGCGGTATTTTCCTCTTTTTCTTTCATTTAGAAAAAAAAACCTCACTACGAAATCTAATTACCCGATATCTTCGCAAGTAAACTAGTTATGACCCAAGACTTTCATACACGTGCGCGCAATACTTGAGGCTCGCCCCATAAACAGTCAGCGAACTTTTGAATTCAAGGTTACCATCGGTAGAGCGTGCTGGAGGAAAAGTCGAAGTCGAAATGCCAAATTTGTCGTAATAACGTGTATGGGTGAGCGACGATGGATATAAATGTCTATGGCATTGCGAACAGGTATGAAACTCCAGGTCCGGATTGAGAACACTGTGGTGGAAAATTTTCGTTCGAATATTCATATAGGTAGGTGTAATAATGCTGTACAGATGGAAGGTTTTTTTATGGGGGTACGTGGCTCAAGTAGCTAATAATGGGATCGTTGCCATCTCGTTGGAATATTATTTTTTATTGGTGTAATATTTCCAATGAGGGAGATGGAGGAACCAGTGGTTCAAGGGAAACCATTGAAATCGAATATGAATAAAATTGAAAGAAAATCATTCGATATTTCAGTCGATTATTTTTATTGGGGTACTTCAATGGACTCATTTTTAGGTCAATTTATGCTACTTAATCAAATAGAATGAATTTTAGGAGCAAAGAACTTTCAATAATTTGGATTTTTGGTTCAAAATCGGAAAAAAATGAACAGACAAAAATAATTTTTGAACAGTTTATCTCGCACAGAAGTATTCCGCTTATCTCATCGCATTTCAAATTCTTAGTTTGACCTCAATTATGACTCGAGCACGAGCCAAAAAATTATATGAAAACTTCAAAATCTGAATTTAATGATAATAGGTACTGGAAATGTTCAGTTCTGATTGTATTTCAACAATTTTGAATTTATTGAAACCCAGACTCCGTGACAAGAATATATCCAAATTAATTTTAAAAAATGTTGAAAACTAGATTTTTATGTGTAGGAAAAATCTGACAAATTGAATTTCAAATTATTTTAATCGCATCATGCAGACTCAATTAAAGTTGATGCACCGAGTACCCAGTTATGTATTTTCATGGAAATTAAAATCCAACTCACGAAATTGGATTAATTCAATATTAGCTTTCAATTTCAATATTTCCAAGTAGCCTGGGAGAGATATGTAAAAAAAGGAGATTTATTCCAACTAATTCCTACATGAAATTTTTTTGCGGGATTCTGTAGTGAAAGAGGTCCTTCTCAACATACTATAAAGTCTACCTCCAAATCACGCTTGCGTTGCGCGTGCGGGCGTGAAATATGTACCGCCGGGCCGTTTTTTGCCATTATCTCACGAAATGTTTTGTTTTTCGACAAAGTAGTTATTACAAAAAATATTTCTCGTCAAATTTGCAATCGAAATGGTCATTATAATTTTTTTCATAAAACTCGTTTTTACCCCATAAAACTATGATTTTTGTGAGGTAATATTTCACGCGCCGCCACAATCAATCATTTAGGCTGCTGCAACCGTATTGTATGGTCGGGGAGCCAAATCTACCGAAAATGGGCCGAAATAATTGAAAAAGCTGGGACCTCTCCCAACAGTTGGTGTATGAACCCTTAAATTTTGAAAACTACCAGTCTGCCGATCTGCAGCTGCTGCTTTTAAGCACAGCAAATACTCGAAAGTTCACAATTTTTATGTACTTTTGGCTGAAAACATTTATGTTCGAAATAGGTGTCAAATTACAGGATATTTTTCTCTGAATCCGAATATGTAGGTCTGCCGACTTCTAAGTGCTGCCGAAGGGTTGGCCGACTGGGTTAAAAGGGAGAAAACTAGAAAAATTCCACAGATTTTTGGTAAAATTCTAATAAAAGTGGCATATTTGGCTTGAAAGGGGGTTATAAATGGTTCTAAGCATTACTCAAGAATACAGATGACTTTTCAACTTCAAAATTTCACAAAATTTTTGTATTTTAGGGGGGCGAGGCGTAGGGGAGTAATCAACAAACTCATGCATATGAACATGTGATATGGGTGCATCATCAAAATATACGTTTTCTGGGTTGTTGAACTCGATTCTGACAAATGAATCAGGGATAGAATCACAAATCCTCATTTAAGAAATCAAAATTTCGCGAATTACATATCATCAAAAAAATCTCTGAAAAAGAAGTAGTCCCCCGCCCTGTAGGGGTAGAAATGTAAGATATTTTTTGTTACCTTATGACGGGGAGTTAGCATAATTTATCTACGAATAATACCTATCTAGTTTCAATTTTTGTTCATCAGAAGTATTTTGGTAATAAAAAGTTCTGATATCATGGTGAAATCCGCCCTAACAACAAAATTCTCCCACTTCTGGGAAACAAAGTGAAAATTTTTTATAGTAAAATGTTATGATATCATGGCAAAATCCGTGAAAAAAAATGAAAAAAATTCTGGGGCGGACAGAGCTCTTGGATTGAGGTTAGATTGGTAAGATTATGTAAGAGCTCTGCCCGCCCCAGAATTTTTTTCATTTTTTTTCACGGATTTTGCCATGATATCATAACATTTTACTATAAAAAATTTTCACTTTGTTTCCCAGAAGTGGGAGAATTTTGTTGTTAGGGCGGATTTCACCATGATATCAGAACTTTTTATTACCAAAATACTTCTGATGAACAAAAATTGAAACTAGATAGGTATTATTCGTAGATAAATTATGCTAACTCCCCGTCATAAGGTAACAAAAAATATCTTACATTTCTACCCCTACAGGGCGGGGGACTACTTCTTTTTCAGAGATTTTTTTGATGATATCAGTTGTTTTTTATACGTAGTTTTGGTTAAATGGAATGGATAACCAGAATACAGTTGTGGACTAAAAACTGACGCCAGTCAACAATCAAAGTTTAGAATATTGAGAAGAAAAAAACGTATTTTGTAAAAATTTGAGTCTTGAAGAAATTTTTGAACGAAAACTAAGTTGAAAAACATTTAGAAAAATTTTTGGAGTTGATAACAATTTTGCCAAAAAAAAGGTGGAGCTGGAAAAAATTTTTATAAAAAAATTGAGCTGAAAAATCAGTCGGAAAAAATTTGTATTTGGTACAGTTGATGAAGATTTTTTCAGAAAAATTTGGAGTTAATGAAATAGTTGAGAGAAAATTTGATTTGAGTTGATTTGAAAAAAAATACCTAATAAAAAATTCAGTTGAAAAAATCAGTTGGAAGAAATTTGGATTTGATAAAAAAATTCAGAAAAATTTGAAGTTGATGAAAGTATTGAGAAAAAAATTGATTTGAAATGGGGGGAAAAAATAAAACTTTGGAGTTGGAAAAAATATTTGCAAAACATTACAGCTGATAAACTTTTTGTCAGAAAAGTTTGGAGTGAGAAAGAAATCGTAGAAAAAAATTTGAGTTGAAAAAGAAAAAATTCAGTTGAAAAAATCAGTTGGAAGAAATTTGGATTTGATAAAAAAATTCAGAAAAATTTGAAGTTGATGAATGTATTGAGAAAAAAATTGATTTGAAATGGGGGAAACAATAAAACTTTGGAGTTGGAAAAAATATTTGCAAAACATTCGAGCTGATAAACTTTTTGTCAGAAAAATTTGGAGTGAGAAAGAAATTGTAGAAAAAAATTTGAGTTAAAAAAAGGTTTAGAAAAAAATTTTACTCAAAAAATTGTTTGAAAAAAAATTGGAGTTTAGAAATACTGAGAAAATTTTATACTGGTGAAAATTGTCAAAAATACTACAGAATTGAAAAAAAAAAGCGAAAAAAAGTTCATTCATGTGTTTTTTAAGTAATCAGCAATCCATGGTAAATAATGTAAAAATATCGTTATTACGACTCCACTTTTTGTAATAGGCAATCTGAAAAGACTATAACTAGTGCAAGAAAAGAAGAGGAGAAATAGCTCCACCTCAAGGATTGATTACTATCACTAAATTCGCCAAATTTGACAAAACTCTCCTTCTGAAATTAACATTAATTTTCAGAAAGGGTAACAAGCTTTAGAAAGCTTTAAATGATTTGAGATTTTAAACATTTATAGTTTATACATGTCTTCAATCGCTTTTGTTATTGCCAAAGCTCAGCGGATAACAGTTATTTATTATTCGGAGCTTCAATTTGGTCATTTTTCACATTTTTTAGAAAATTTAAGCTCCTATAAAAAGCTCAAAAAAAGTTCAAATTTCCTGAAATTTGCGACAGTATATGCATTTTCACGCAAGGAACACGATTTTGGGGTTAATTTTCCATTTTTCAAAATTTTGGGGCTCCAAATGGGGGGATGAAGGGTCAATTCTCAAAATTTTGAAAATCCGCTTGGAACATTTTCTGGGGTTTAACGAGTACAACCCATCCCCAAAATTTCGTAAAATTTCATTCACACAATTTTTCTCTATCTCTGTTATAATAAAAAATGATTTTGTTAAAATCACAAGTTTCAGCAAAATTTGAGGTTCCAGATCTCCGCGAAATTTTAACCAACAAAGTTCGTTTTGGTCTTAAAAGAAAGAGCTTAAAAAATTAAGAAACTTTGTAATTCAAAGTTTTTTAATTCAACAAGCCTTTTCCGAAAAAATTAATTTGAAAAACTTGAAAAATCACGAAAACTGTGTCCAAGTTCATCAGAGAATAGATAGTGTGCACGCTGTTCCGACGTTTTCATTACATTTTACGGTTCTGACTGTGTAGGGCGGGGGGGTCACTAGCGTGACCCATGATTTTTATGCCATGGGTGGACACTAACACACGATTCATCGCAAAGATAGGTACATAAAAAAACAACTGCTGAGAACGCTTAAAACAAAAATAACCTGCTTTTTAGCCCAAATCACACTTAAACAAATGCGGTTCTACCTATGATTCATGAAAACAGCTATCACTCCCTCACCTCCAACAAAAAAATATTGTCATAATCGAGTTCTACAGCCCAGAAAACGTATATTTTGATGATGCACCCATATCACATGTTCATATGCATGAGTTTGTTGATACTCCCCTACGCCTCGCCCCCCTAAAATACAAAAATTTTGTGAAATTTTGAAGTTGAAAAGTCATCTGTATTCTTGAGTAATGCTTAGAACCATTTATAACCCCCTTTCAAGCCAAATATGCCACTTTTATTAGAATTTTACCAAAAATGTGTGAATTTTTCTAGTTTTCTCCCTTTTAACCCAGTCGGCCAACCCTTCGGCAGCACTTAGAAGTCGGCAGACCTACATATTCGGATTCAGAGAAAAATATCCTGTAATTTGACACCTATTTCGACCATAAATGTTTTCAGCCAAAAGTACATAAAAATTGTGAACTTTCGAGTATTTGCTGTGCTTAAAAGCAGCAGCTGCGGATCGGCAGACTGGTAGTTTTCGAAATTTAAGGGTTCATACAACAACTGTTGGGAGAGATCTCAGCCTTTTCGATTATTTTGGCCCATTTTCGTTAGATTTGGCTCCCCGACTATACGATACAGTTGCAGCAGCCTAAATGATCGATTGTGGCGGCGCGTGAAATATTAGCTCACAAAAATCATAGTTTTATGGGGTAAAAACGAGTTTTATGAAAAAAATCATAATGACCATTTCGATTGCAAATTTGATGAGGAATATTTTTTGTAATAACTACTTTGTCGAAAAACACAACATTTCGTGAGATAATAGCAAAAAACGGCCCGGCGGTACATATTTCACGCCCGCACGCGCAACGCAAGCGTGATTTGGAGGTAGACTTTATAGTATGTTGAGAAGGACCTCTTTCACTACAGAATCCCGCAAAAAAATTTCATGTAGGAATTAGTTGGAATAAAAAACATATCCCTCCCAGACTAAAGTGAGATTTTCTAAAAATGAATAGGGAATGCAGGGTGTCTACCAATTTTTAAAAATCAAATTTCGCGACTTTTTCGCGACCTTTTTTTAAGGTATCTATTATCTACCTCTCAATTTGACACCCCCCCCCCACCAAAAAATCAACGAGATCAAATTTATTATAGGAAAAAGTTTATACACGGAAGAAAATACGTCTTTAATTTTGAAAAAAGACAATTTTTCACAAAAATTTTCCAAAAGTGAGTTATTTTATGGTAAAGAAGAGAAGTAGTTACTGCCGAAGCGAAGCGAGGGTGAAAATTTTACGAAAAATCATGTTAGAAAGGATAAAATTGTTAAATGATTATTGAGAAATAAATTCATGGAGAGTTTGAAATATTAGCAGATTTGGCCCGAGCGAAGCGAGGGCGAAATTTTTTCGAAGAATTTATTTTAAAAATAGCAAAAAAAGATTAATTTCCAAATGGTTTTCTCCTTTATAACATCCCTTAGAAAATTCCAAAATTCTCCAATTATTTTAGATTTTCCTGACAATGGACACAATATTACCTTTGAAATTCCCAATCGTGATCGTTACTTAATCTCCCACAAGAACATATTTTTCCGCTTCAAAATATTTAATTGTCTGAAATAGAAGGGAAGAAGAGGACGAAGAGGTATATAATTTAAGAATGGGTTTTTAAAATTTATGAGCCCGAGCGAAGCGAGGGCGAAAATTTTTAGAAAAAATGTTCAAAAAGGTGAAATTTCTTTACTTTTTCTGTTTTGTAAAAGGCGAAAAAAATGGAAGTAATTTCGGAAAAATTCGCGACTTTTGATGAATTTTGGGTCAATTTCGCGACTTTTTCGCGACTTCAGCGACCTAAATCTAAATTCGCGACTTTTTCGCGACTTTCGCGACTTTCGCGACCGGTAGACACCCTGGAATGCCTACTATAAGCAAAATTACTCGCTTCTGAAAAAACCATAGATTTTGTGAAAAAATTTCATTTTCCCCACTCCAAATTTTTCTACAGCTGTGATTCGAAAAAGTGGAGATGATAAATTTCAAGGCCTCAAATGCAAAATGACGCCAGTATCAAATTTTATTTAAAGAACTGTTTTTCTGTTCAAACAATGTTTTGTAGAGGGAGGAAAGCATACCTAATGCATTTGTACAACAAGAATATGTTAACTAATATCATCTATACATCTCCCTCTCCGCCTTTCTAATACCTTCTTCTGAAAAAATTTCGCATCATCGCAATAATTCATTGTCGATTTTTTTGTCGAATCCAAATAAGGGTAAGATATTTTCAACTACATACTGCTGGCAAAGAAAAATGCAGCTTAATGATAACTGTCCACTAATGCTTTATTCTTGGTACAAAAATCATCATTTTTAAAAAATTTCAACAGCTGATTTTCTATACCTAGGATTTCTTTGGTTTTTATTGAATACAAATATGAAAAATTTCAATTTTTGGCCATTTCTAGTCCTGAATTTCAAAAAAAAGTGTTCTTGTTTTCAGAAATGATTTTCCTCGTTTCTCCGAAATTTTCCAAGCCAATTTTTTCAAGTTTTTCGTTTTTCTAACCAAGCTGTCCGACAACATCTCAAAATCAAAAAGCAGGATTTTTACACGAAGAGGACTCTTGCAAGATTTTATGCTCCTCCAATATTTTCGAATTTCTCTAGTAAACGTAGAAATTAACTCGAAAGAGCTAAAAATTTAGATCCAGCCTCATTTTGAGCATTCAACAAGAAAACACACCTTTACGGTTTTTTTGACTTTTAAAAAAATCCATATTGATAACTACCCAAAAAGATTACACAAGTTGAATGTTTTTCAGTTGATGACTTCTCATTAAAATAACAGATATTCAAGCCCTTTCTTTTGCTAACCAATTTCAATATAAAAAAGTAAAAAGACTAAAATATCTGGCATTTTAACAAAAAGTCATCAACAACTGTAAATAAATTTTATAGAAAAATTTCGAGCTAACGTAGAAAATTTAATCTTGAAAATTTGATCGCACCATTTCATAGATTGACCCAGCACTATAGCATAACCATGTTATGTTAAAATCAATGAAAATCTTATTCGCAATCGGTTCCATTTTTCAAAAAATAGCACTAACACAAATGAACGTGAACTTCTATTTCTATTTTCATTCGAAATTAATTCCCTTGAAGAATGAAAACGACAAATTTTATCAACTTCGAAATAGTTATACTCAAGTTGTCTGAGATGAAAGGTTCATACAATATATTTTGAGAACAAATTATGTAAATCCTCTGAGCCCGAGTGAAACGAGGTTAATTTTTTTTAAAGAAACAGGCGTCCAAAAGCTGAAATTTCTTCATTTTCATCAAAATTTCAGTCTTAAAGGGGAAACGGAATCCTCATCTCCATCCCCTACCTCTCATATGCTTCAAGTTTTATATATCTCAGCGAAGCAAAGGCTAAAATCAAAAATTTGTGATTTTTTAAAACGAAATAATCCATTTTTTAATAGTTTATGGTGAAAAAATTCAATGAATTTGAAATGAAAAATCCCCCAAAAAATCAATATTTTACTTCAATGTCTTTTTTTTTTGGTTAAAATTTCGTGCTTTTTTCGTTATTTCATGTTTTTTCATGCCAGTAAGAACTTTTGCCTTCGTTGTAATTTTTGTGTTTTTTATCCACCAAAAATTGGAGATTACGACTGAAAATGGTTAACTTTAATTAAAAAACAACGTGTACCTGGGAAATATGTCAATACCTTATTTTGGATAAATTATTCTTATTTTTTGAACTTACTCAGTTTGATATCGACAACTAGTGTGAATATTTTCAAAATCGAAGATTTGAATTTCTGAACTTTTCATTTATAATTCTCGAATTTTTACTCGAATTGAAAAAAATTACCACCACAAAAAAACACGTTTCGAAAACTTTAAAAAATTCCAAATTTGCTCTAAATCGTTCGATAGAAAATAAGTACTTGAGATTATTTACGCAATTATTTACCATGCAAAAACACGAGAAAAATTTATCTACAGAATAATTACGTAAAATTTTTAAAAATTCGACGCTACTTGTGTTTCAGAATAGCACCGTTATCGCGACTTCTGCATTAACTGAAAATCGTAAAAGACGATTCTTGGAAAATTACTTTTAAAGATTACGATTTACGAGTCACCGCCGTTTATAATTTAGCGTACTATTTTGGTTTTTCACTACAATTTATCAAAAAACAGTGGTAGGGAGTATCGGTCAAAACAAAATGAAAAAAATTGCTGAACGTCCGGTTCAACCGTTTAATGCGCAGATAGTCGGTATGCCTGGTTAACTTTTATTATCAACACTTTTTATAACATGTAACATTACATATTACTTGCCATTACAAGTATATTTCACCCTGATCCTACTTCCTAGCAACGTATAAGTGTACTCTTTCCTCATATGGTACACATTTAGATATTACTCAACATGAATAACCTAGTTATGTACGAGTATAAATAAACTTACAAACTCATATAATTTTCATATACATTACCTACAGTAATATCTTCCGAAGAAATACAAAAGCTAATTCATCGCGACATTTTGATCATCGATCACTTCGAAAACAATCGAGAGGGAAAAAATTTAGATACCTGTTACCATACGTCAAAATTGAATCACATTATCTCACCCAGTGACGTAAATCCGTTCGTAGTTCATCGTTTATACACTCGATGACACAGCACATCATATCTAATACACTTCACCATCCCACATCGCGCAGTCCGGACATTCCAATCTCTACGAACTGATAACACGAGCCGATGTGCAAATCGAAACTCGAGCCACACCATTTCAGCCCTAAACTCTAAAAACTCAAGGCTTCACCGACACTGAATCGGTATACTTAATGCAAAAATTAGCATAAATTAGCCACGCATCTACACACTCCCTTGTAATCGCAGTATAAGGTCGCGAGGTAAATACACTTCTTTCTTTTTTTATTTTCTCCTCGACGTACATATCATTTGCTCTTAATTATTTTTGCAGGCATGCCACGCAGATTTTGGGGAAAAATAGTGATTTTAGTGACTTTTTACGAGGCAAAAAGTGACCTAGTTTTCGAAAAAAGTGACCAATTTTTCATTTTTTTTTCATAAATAAGTACACCATCCCCACCCCAAAAAAATAATAACTCAAACTGTATTTCTCTCTGCAATAGTGCTGAAAATACTTTTTTTTCTGAAACATTTTTTCATCGAAGGTATGTGTGCCATATTTTGACCACTTTTTTTCAAACTTCCACCAATCAAAGACTTATGGAGGTAAAAACGTCAGAAATGGCTTAAAAAAATACATTGATCCTTCCTCCATCACCCCATAAAATTCTGAGCCGATATGATCATTTTTTGTGATTTTTTTTGAGGGAATTCAAAAATTGATTATCGAAATTTTGGGTTCCTAATTTCGACCACCAGCCCCCCCCCCCCATATTGAGATGAGGGGTCGGTTGTACATTTTTCTTATTCTACTTAGTAATGGGATGTAAAAAAAAAACCGCTCCTAAAACTCGATTAA
This sequence comes from Pseudococcus viburni, assembly GCA_033439095.1. Lineage (NCBI taxonomy): Eukaryota > Metazoa > Arthropoda > Insecta > Hemiptera > Pseudococcidae > Pseudococcus > Pseudococcus viburni. The sequence continues at coordinate 158,173 of JAVBJF010000428.1, read as the reverse complement.
CCCGATTATTGGTAATTATTTGAGGTAATGGAAAATTTTTAAATTTGATTTTTTTCTGAAGGCCCTAGCTCCTCCCCATGACATCCTGAGAGAAAATGGTAAATGACAAAATAGTTCGTTTTTTAATGCTCTACAACTTTTGTTTCAACTATTTTTTCATTAGTGCGTAATTTCGAAAGTTATCGACGAAAAAACAAAATTCGAACTCCCTTACTCCCCAAAAGGAGGACTAAATTATGCACCAATTTTAGGGAAGTTCAAGAATCTTAAAATACATACCCTACTACGAAACTTCCCCTTTCTGCTAAATTTTTTTTGGGGTCAAAACCTAAAATGACTGTACTACTATGCTATTTCGTTTTTTTCAATTTTCTCCGCTAGTTTTGCCTGTAGGGTTGTCATTTTGGTCTCAAATTGTTTGTATGTGAAAAAGGAGCATGAAAAATTATTTTCCCGGTAGATTGCGTCTATAGCGACCGAAATCGGCCGGTGTTCGAAATTAGAAAGCGGTCGAGATTAGGGCATTTTACCCTTAATAAATCTTTAATTGAAGCCACCAGTTTAAAAATATGCTTCAAATAACTGAAAAAAAGAATAAACTTGTTTTATAAATAAGTTTTTACTGAAAAAAATCGTAATCTAAAAATTACGAGTTCTAAAAAATAAACTAAGTATTTTTTTAAATTTTATGCAAGAGCGGAAGGCCGTTTGAATGAAAAAAGTGACTTTAGAGTGAAAAAACGGACTAATAGTGACTTTTGGTCAAAAAAGGGACTTTTAGTGACCAACCCTGAAAATAGGGGACAAGTCACTAAAATAGGTGACTCCGTGGCATGCCTGTTTTTGCCAAAAATACGATTTCGACGAACGAATTATGCATATTTCAAGTTCAAAAATTTTTCAACTCTATTCAAATTTCTCAAATTCTAATTTTTTTCAAAATAGTATCCAATTCCAAATTTTTCCAATTTTCTTTTCAATTCCATATCCTTTTAAATTTCTTATATTCATTGAGTTGGACCTATATCTATAATAAGATTATACAATGTCATCATGGGCTAATGGACCAAGTAGTCCGAACCCAAATTGAATTGAATTTAAAAAAGAAAGAATTTTGAAAAACACAAAATAATTTTTTTTTTTAAATCCGAAAGTTGAAAAAATTTCAAGAAATTTCTGATTGGAAAATTGTTCAAAATTATTGGTAAAAATTTAAAAAAAAATCAAAGTTGGAAAAAATTAGACAAAATTTCAATTCAAAAAAATTTTACAGTTGGTAAAATTTTAAAATTGAAAAAATTTCGGTACACTATTTAAAATTTATCCATATTTTATTTCGTCAATTTTTTTCAATCATTTTAAATTTTTTCCTCGAATTTTTTTTCAACTTGAAAATTTTTTCCGATTTTGAATTTTTAAAAAAATGTTCAACTTCATGTTTTTCAATTTTTTTTCCAACTCAATAAATGATTATAAGAAATGTTTTAAAATAATTAAAATACGAAATTGTAAAAAAAAATTAAGAAATCGAAGTTGGGAAGATTTTGTGTAAATTAAAATTGGAAAAAAATTGGTGCTGGAAACTTTTTAAAATTGGATACAATTTGAAAAAATTTAGAATTAAATAAATTCAGGAGGAGTAGAAAAAGTTTGAACTTATGTAGATCGTCGAACCCCCATTTTTGGCAAAAATAATTAGGAGCTAGTCACACGTCCGTTATCAGTTATCAGCTTATCACGAATACGTAGTTTCCATCGGTAATCTGCTGTCATCATGTTTTACCTTCAAAATCGCCGCCTTTATGTTTACCCATCCATAATATAAGGTGCATGCAGAGGGCTGGAAGAAATTAAATCAACCACACACAAATATAGCTCTTTGGATACACGCAGTCCACCTCACAAAACGCGTGTACCTAGTTTTTTTTTTCGTTTTATTTTTCAATTTCGCCTGTCTATGTACTTTCGAACACGCGTCAACCTACCTGGCAATCTACATAAATACGTAAAGTTGAAACGAAAGCGAACCGATTTTGATTCGCACATGTACACTTTTGACAGCTCTACGTATGTAGGATGTATGTAGAGTCGTAGACTACGTACACAGCGTCAGTCAACGCTTGTCAAAACATTCGCCATTTATTTATACCAAATATCCTATCCTACACTACACATATGTAGGTAAGTATTATGTATAGATTGAAAAGTACAATACACCGCCAGCGCCAGACCGTACTGATACTTTGATAATAATTCACCAACTAGAACAATTCGATGCATGTGTGATTTACTGAATTCCCTCGACGCCGTCTAATTGATTTTATAAGTTTTTGGTCGACAATTCGATATAATACTACGTATTATGTATATGTAAGTAGGTTTTAGCAAAGCAAATTTTGCTCTTAACCCTTATCCCACGCCATTCCGAAACGTTCTCATTCTACAATAATAAGTAATTAAATCACCCATAATGTCACGTTCAAAGGTTCACAAAAATAGGTTATTGGAGTAACGATTTGAGCATTTTTTTTTCGAAGGAAGGAATTCAAACAATACCAATTAAAATTTTTTCAAGTATGAAAATCTTGAAAAATTTTCTGCCCAAAATTTACCAAACGTTACGAAATTATATCAAAATGACTTGGTTTCAAAAAAAGATGGGAAGTTGTTAAATCAACTTTTCGAGAAGAATTCATTCTCAAGGGGAAAATCCTTTTATTTCGTAAATACTAAACTATCTTGAGAAATATTAATCGGTTTCAAGCAAAAAAGTAACCTGATATTCGAGAAAGCTTTGAGGACCATATCATGCTCTAAAAGACCTCCAAAATTTTAAAAATTTAGAATTTCTCAAGTTTGCGACCCTTTCAGGAATACCTGGAGCTACTCAATTTCTAAAATTCTCAAAGAAATTTCAGATCAGATTTAAATCAAATTTTTCTAATTTTTTGGGTCGATTCTTTCAGGCTCTTGAAGGCATAACACGAGCCTCATAATAAATTTTCGAATTCCTAGTAAAATATCGCATCAAAATCGGCACTTGACAAAGACAACATAAAAAAAAAAAATGTTGGTGACATTTTTGCGACATTTTGGGGTCAAATTCATCAACTTACAAACCAGTTTTTCGGGATTCTCATCAGTCAATTTCCTTCAGAAAAAAAAACGTAAATCATTTTGTACGTAGCTTCTCCCCTCCCCACTATTCTAAACTCCGCAGAAATAAAATTTTCAGATGCCCCAGTTGATTTTATAATTTTTTTTGGTAAATTTTTGAAGACTTGGAAATTGTAATTTTCCAGCAAAAATTGATGGTTTTGAAACACATGAAGTACTTTTACAGTAAAATTTACGAATATCAGGTTCTTTATTCGATAGTGACCCCCCCCCCCCTCAAAAAAACTTGAATTTCACCATTTCCGACATTCTGAAGCTTCTAGTTAGATATAGATTTCTTTCAGATTTTCACATTTCTCTAGAAAACATGAAAATTGATGGAAAATTGACTTGAAATGGTAAAAATAAGATTTCCACCTGTTTCCGAGTAATTTAATAAAAAAATTCGTCTTCAAAAAAAATTTCAATGGGAATTTTTCAAATGTGTTCTAAACTAACATTCAAATTTTTAAAAAAAATCAAAAAATCAAAAACGATTTTCAACCAATTTTATAAACAATATAAAAATAATTGCTTACATTAATTACAAAATTTTCTTTTTGACTTGATTTACAGGAAAAAAATTATGCCTTTCAACCGGTGACAAATCCTTAAAGCTCATGCCTCGTGAATCTCGAATTTGTTTGATTTTTCAGTAATCTCTATATTTTCCAAATTCTCATCTTTGATACCTTCCGTTTATTCCAACTTCCCTTTCCCCCTCCCCCCTGACCCAATTCAAATTGCATTCAGATCAGCAAACTTTGAACTTTTCCTACATTCACAACCGTGCAAATTCTTTTTTTAGTCGAGTTTTCCACAGAAATATGAGAACTTGATTAAATATATAACCAAAGAGGTACCTAAGCCTGATTCTACAGCTCAATATTGCGAAGCTTTTTGCACACCTTTTCCAGCAAATCAAAGAATTCAGATCGATGGTCATGAAAAATATTGACCATTAATACATAAAATTTACTTACGATTACGAATCACAAATCCACAAACAAAAACATTTGATGGAGAAATACTTTTACAGCAACTTACCTGAAAACAGAAAAACAAAAATTATTAATTACGATTATCATGATTAATACGTATACATTAGCAGATAATTTAAACATCAAATGCATGCGTTCCCTGCCTTCTTCGGTCCGGCCGTGAGTTTCACCAAAAAATGGTTCCTTTATTAGGACAGGGGGGGGTTTGAAAATTCGTTTGCATCAGACTGGTTAGAGAAGACCACAACAGAGTTGAAATTCACTCTCTCATTTCGAATCAGTGAAAAGTCACTGATAAATAGTCAGAATTGCTGCACAGGAAAAATCAGCAAATTTCTTTGATTTTCAGCTGATTTTTGCTGATTTTTCACCAAATTTCAGAAATTTTACTGACTTTCCAGTGAATTTTCACTGATTTTCCAGACTTTTTTTTCACTGTTTCCTTTCAGCGAATTTTCTTCCACTGATTTATTACTGCGTTTTAATTCTGATTGTTTTCTAGCGATTTTCGATAATTTTAACTGATTTATAAATGAGAGAGCAAGGTACCTTGATGATTTTTTGTACATATGATACTCAAATATTCTACGAAAAAATGGTGATTCGACTGTACATCAGAATTATTCGTTGCAAACTGATGACTCGAGGTATTTAAAATGGGATGACTGAGCAAAAAATTATCGAAAATTTCCACGGGGTTTTCTAATCATTTAGAACACATTTATGAAACTCGAATTTTCAATCTTTGTTCGGGGAAAAAACGACAAAATTGGCATAAAAATACACGAGGGGGTACAATTGTTTGTCAACGATTTTTTCTCATTATGGATAAGTAACCTTTTCCTTTTGGACTCGTACTATTTGATTCCTGAAGCTTTACCTGAACATTTTCTGGCCAATATTTTTAGGTCAATGAACTCCCAAGTTGAAATTTTTCCATCAAAAATTGAAGCATTAAAAGGATTTATTTCTTCAGTGATCTCTGAAATTATTTTCTGTCAGCAACGTTATATTTTAGAACTTATTTGAAAACCAGTTTTACATAATCGAACTGGTTTGAGAAAACGACTTATTTTTTTAAAAACGTCAGTACCTGCGAATTTCTAGAAAAAATTCTGTCTTTTATGTACGCAGGAGGGAGGAATCAACGCCACAAAACAAATAAAACCTCATGCAAACGTCAACCGAAAACAAGCTAGTAGATTTCTAATTATCCGCGAAAACGATCCAATAAATCTGACAATTTCGCGTCGACAACCCAACACCGTAGCGACCAACTTTCCACCTAAAAATATATTCCCTCCGCCGAATCGAATTGTCACCGTTGGCGGTGGCAAATTAACATTCACGACTTGGCGAAAACTTTTCCGAATACGAACCTTTACGACGTTATTATCTCGTAAACGCGTTTAATTTTCTTCGTATTTGAACAAGTAGCAGTGTTCGAATGAAGCGACAAAGCATCGCAGGGGAGGAGGGGTACGACGGATAAGTAAATTAATTACATTAAAAGCTTTCGCAATTCGCATTTCGGTAAGATGCGAAATCTCATACTCACGCGTGTTCTTTTTACTCCTACATCGCAACGCAGCCATCGAGCTCGACTGCTTGATAAATTCGCAGACGTATACGCGTAAAATTTATTCAAAACTCACGGCCCAAATTTAATTTCGCAAATTTAAATTCCATTTACCTAAAGACAACATACACTTATGTATCTCTCTTACTCTCCGCTTCGCGTATATTTATATACCATTTCTTTATATGTACTTTCTGAATAATTGAACGACTTTGTCGCGTGGTTTCTCTTTCTTTTTTCACTCCGATTCTATCGGGTTGTTTTTCCCCATCCAGCGCTGTCGTACTGTGCTAAGTGAAGAGGAAAAGATATACGAGGTTGGAATCTTTTTACTTTTTTGAATTTTTCATACCGGCAACTTTGCTCGTCTTTGTCGTGCTTCGCGAATGCGTTACCCCTTCGTGCCCTCTCCGGCCAAATTTTTCGTTCAATATTTAAAAACGTTCGCGTGAAAAGAGAGCATACAGAATAAAAAAGCGCAAAGCTTTCATCTTATTCGTACATAATACAAAGTCGACAAAATAACTCTGCTTAATATATCCTAATTTTGTTCGCGAACGAGCCTTTTTCTTTCCAAAACCTTATATATTAATCTTCGCACGTAGGTCGTGCATCAAAAATTGAACAAATCCCCCCCCCCCGAAACACGCCCGCTCTGGATTTTCTTTCGAAAAAACGCCAAATTCGTCCAAATACCTCGCTTCCTATCTTTATCACTCTTTTGACGCGTGGAATAAAAAGAAAACCTTCTGTGCTACCTCTTTGACTTCTAACATCGTTCACTCGACGTATATACGCTTATTACACGAATTGCTTCGCACTCGTTCTCTCCACCTGTCCCCCCTTCGCCTCTGGGCACGGTTGTATTATCGCCTCTTCTTGTCGAGAAAATTACAGCTCGTTTTTCACGTCGCATGAAGCTATTTTCACGCATCGCTGCTCAATATGCGCGCGTTCGCGAAAAAAATATACAGCGTTTGTTACAGAATATCGTTGTCGCGCCGCTGCACCGTGTAGGGTACCTTTCATACTTGTTAACGGTTTAGCCGATTGGACAATGTTTACCTCATCGACTATTATACCGGTAAACCATGCGTATTGTACGAGAAATGGGACAAGTATCGATGGGAAAAATTCTTCGACTGGGTGGCGTACTGGAGTGCTAAGGCTCGCAGGTATGACCGAATTTTGATTGTTTTTACGAAATTTCAGGTAAAAATAAGGTCGACGAGGAAAAGAAATTAGGGGAAAGGCGAGGGAATGAAAATTCGCAAATGAGGATTTTGTTTTGATTTTCTACTCCCGATCAGCTAAATTTTACCTTTTCTCTGAAGTATGAAAAAATTATATTCGTGCAAGAAAAATTCGATCTGAGGAGAAAAATTTATGAAAAAATTGACTTATATTTTGAGTTATTGAAGTAGTACAGTCAATAAAGCACTTTTAGAGGGCAAATCCCAAATATAGAAGGTAACAAAAGTGTTTTAGCTGAATATTGTCGAAAATGGTCCCTGATCAATATACCTCGACTCACCCCACCCTCCTCCCCCTCCCCCCATTACAAACTCCTCCAATATGAACTAAAGCCCCAAAATCAGTTTTTGACTTCCATTTCATTTTCATTTCCTCTGTAATTTTATGAAAAAAATACCTTACAGAAATTGTATTCTACATAAAATTCCCTACAAAATGAGCAACCAACCATTTTTGTAACTTTACTATATGTGGAGTCACTAGTGACCTCTCTAAAAATGAGGGTTCCAGATTTTTTTGGAAAAATACGAGTAAAAAAGTGCCCGAGAAAGACCTAATTTTGGTATCTAAGAAATGTTTTCTATGATACCTAAAAAGTGCGGTGAAAATACTTCGCCTCATTCCTGGTGATTTACGCTGGAGAAACATTCTCATCTCCATTTTCATGACGAGATGAGAAAAATTTTACTGCTATTTCGCTCAAAGAGCATTTCCTGATAAAATGATGAAATCGACCCCTGAGCCGATTGGGACTAAAATCACCCAAAATGTTGGCATCGACACAAAACCACCCTAAAAAATCTTTAACCCTCTACTGCTACCCTCATGCTGGTTACGGGCCCATATATCCTCGAAATTCAATATTTTCAAACTCGGAAGAAAGATCCAAAAATTTTGAAATTTTTACAGATTATATAGATACCATGTGAACGTGTACCTGAATTATTTCAAAAAAAAATCTCAATTTTCCAGGGGTTTTCGTGATATGAAAATTTCAAAAATTCGCCAGAAAAGGGGGGAAAGGGGGAAAGATAAAATAGAAGCCAAAAACTGATTTTGAGGGATTTTAATTTAGGTACCACAAAGGGGTTAGGAATGGGAGTGAGTGGGGCGGGTCGAAGTATCCTGATTAGGTGACCATTTTCGATAATTTTCAGCAAAAAACCTTTATTTTTCATGTTTACGTTCATTCTCCAAAAGTGCTCCATTAACTAAACTAAAATTAATTTCTCGATTTTTGGTCAATTTTGGGAATTTTTTTTATACATATAATTACAAAGAAATCTTGGAAAATATTAAAAAAGTTGTTATATTTGATTACTTGATCAACTTATTCAGCAGAAATTTTGATCAAGAATATGGGTTGAGATCGAAAATCAATTTTCAAGACTTTTGCCAGAATCCAGGAATTTTGTCAGAAATAATTTGTTTTAAAAATCTCACACTGAATATCAATGAAAAAAGTACATTTTTTCATTTTTTACAAATTTTCTTCAAAAATTCGAAAAAAATTTCAAATATTTTTTTGTCTTGAAATAATTTTAAAATGAATACTTTTAATACTCCAAACAAATTATCGGTGCGGATTTTCCACAGTTTCCTCCATCTGGTCCATTTTTCAAAAATGAGGAAAAAATGCGTTACCAAGGTGTCTAATGGATTTTTCATTTTTCCCTCAAAAATCACTCATTTTTTCGCTTCTTTTTACAAAATTTCCGGAACCTCATTTACTGCCTCCAAATCTAACTCAAATTCAGTTCTAAAAATTTTCAGACTTTTTTTCCTCTACACAAATTATACTTAAGGACTTGAATTCATTACAGAAAAAAAAATGAATAAAAAGAAAGCACTTTATTTTTTCGGGGAAAAAGACCTTTGAAAGCTGAAATTTTATCATTTTTTCACCATTTCAGTTATAAAAGAGTGCAATTCATCATTACTTTGTATTTTTACTGCCAAAAAATCGTTACTTTTTCATTAATTTCAGATGATACTTGTAAAAAATTACTTCTTTAAACTTTCCAAATATTCTTTTAAAAAAAGCGAAAAATTATTTTTACTTTTTTAATCAAAACCATTTTTGACAAAATTTTCTCAAAAAATATTTTCTATATCATTTAAAACTTTTTTGAATAAATGAATAATGATAAATTTTGACCTGAGTCATTGGTCAAGTGATAAAATTTTTTATCAAATCTTTTTGAGGTGTAGTCACAGCTTCAAACCCGCCTCACATTCAATTTTCGAAAAAAAAAAACAAAACGATCCACCTTGTTTCTCACCTTCCACCTCTATGAAAAAATATAGCAAAATTCGTGATTTACGGTTTGAAAAGGTCAGTTAAGCGTATTGGTCAATATGGTAATCAAATTCCAAGTTTTCTACTCCACATACCTCTTGAAATCTGATACTACATAAATTCGAATTTAAACCCCTTCTGAAATACCATTTACAACAAAAATACGAATAGAAATTCGTTCAGAAAGTGCAATTTTGCTCTTTCAAATTTTTATCCTTCAATGTCGCCCTCCCCCGCAATTTTTTTGCAAAATTCAGATCCTACGGCAAAAAAATAAAATGATACGTTTCAAATTCTGTTTCCAGATTTGTACAGAGATGAAGAATTTTAGCTACTTTAGAGCATTATCTGGACGACGTCTGAGGTCTAAGCGTGCGACCGACGCGACGTACATTTCAAAGTGTAGGAGAAAGGGGATGACTCAGTTCAGTTGTTCCATGTTGACTTGACAAACTAAAATGCTAATTTGACAAGACTTGATTCGTTCACAGCGAAATTCAAATAGATTTACAAGTCGAATCAGTAAAAGTCCAATTTCCGAATTGATTTAAAACCACGAGTATTCCTTTTACGTCAGACACAAACCAATCAACCAAAGTGGCATTTTTCCTTTTCTCTTTTTCAACTACACGCCTACGTACAAAATACTTCAGTGATCGTCTCGAACGACCATCACAGTATGGTCAAAATTGATCCAATGACTAGAATTTTTGATAAATAACGATGATTTTTACGATTTTTGCCAATTTTACGACACGTATTTGTAATGTTTATGAACCTATTTTCGAGCTAGTGCGTCGTTTTCGCGTAAAAATTTACTATTTTTAGCTGATTTTAATTTCTTTGCTACTTTGTATTATCAACATTTTCAATGAGATTTAAAAAAAAAAATTTATCCCTTGAAATAAATTTAATTTCAAGGAATAAAAATTTTTTACAAAATCAATTAGCAACTTGATTTTTTCCATTTTCGTATTTCAAAATAACTCATTCAGCATCCCACTCTATACCTCAATGTAGTTGAAAATCTCACCCAAAATATATGCTAATAAGGTCAAAACGAGACTGAAAAATCAACGACCTTCGTACTTGGTATTGACCATGAAATCAGAAAATATCGAAATGTATTGTCTGGTTATCGCATCGCCACCGCTGGCATCTTCGGCCAACGCTTGACACCGCCTCGAACTCTCAGCTGAGCTCTTCTTGTTGGGACTTATTTTGAAATTCATTCTGACGAATAAACTCGTCTAAAAAATCCGCCCAAATCCGCATAAATATTTCGTACACGTACATTTTCTCATTTTGTTGTACACGATAGCATCGTGCCACGAGCCACAATCTCCGGCGAAATATTAACGAGAAATATCCCTTGGAAAAAAAACACAACCGAGAAGGAGCATCATCCTTACACCACCTTAACGTGATTTATTCCCTAGCACCGTGGAAATAAACGACAAAAAAGTACCAGTTCATTTTTTTCGGGTTAATTTTCATCGCGTACTAAATCTTCCTCTTCCTTTGACGAGGATCGAATATTCGCAACTACAAGTCTTCGCTGTTGTCGCTAATTTTGATACACAAATTTTAACGTCCGCTAATGAGGTCAGAACTCATCGTATTTTCAGTGGTTACCGACCCAGAATGCGAACAGGGCGATCACCTTGACCTTTACGTAACGGCCTCGATTATATCGAAATTTCCATCCGTTCGAAGGAAGCAAACAAAGCTGCGAAAACTGGTTCGTTATACGAAAAATCATTTCCGAATTTACGTAATTTTTTTTCGCTAATCATGGAGTCAACAATATCTTGGAAATGATTTTCCCTGACCTTTTCAGGGTTTCCAAACAAATTTTTCGAAATTTTCCAGACCTTTTACATAAACGAATTTTCTTTCAAAAATCACAACTTTATACGAGATTTTTATACAGCCTTTTTTCAGCCACAAAACGACCCAAATTCAATTCTAAACATTTTTGACCCCCCCCGCCCGGACAGAAACTTGAGAACTTGAATTCATTACAGAAGAAAAAATTTTGAAATAAAAAGGAGAAACTCAATTTTAAAGCAAAATTAAGTATAAATTTTTGAAAAATAAAACGAATTATATCAGAATGTCCACCAAATAAAATTTCGGATTTTTCCGGGCAAAAAATTAATTTTTTTCAAAATTCATGACTCCTCTCCACTTCCTCCCAAAAAATAGAAAAAAACATGTGTTTTAAATTCGTAAATTCCACGTTAGTTTCTAGAATCTTTTCGTCTTGCCTCAGTAAATAAGAAATTGATGAGAGAGTAAAAATATCAATCATTTTATATTGAGATATGAATGTACTTATTGAGCCCATTTGGGAAAACCATTCAAAAAATGAAAATTCATCAATTTTTCTTCATCGAGGTTTTTCAATTCTACATCACGATTTTAAAAAAAATTATGAATAAAAAAATAAGTCAAGGAGCACTGAAAGAAATGGGAATAAAAAATGAGTACTTATTACTGAGAATCAAGTAATGATTTCCGAACGTTAGGTAATCATTCCAAATTCCCAAATTTTTGGGGAATCATTCCTGAATAAAATGTATTAATTACAAAAAGTTAGGGAATGGTTATAGGAGGTAATCATTACTGAGAGAATGGTAATTATTAACAAAAAAAACACCAACTAGTACTGAAAGTGAGAAGTACCTATTACAGCACACTACATACAAAATGAATGATTTACTTGATAAGTAACTATTATTCAATTTTAAGGAATAAGTAAATTGTATCAAAGTGAATAAAATATAGTGATGTATCTAACCATGATTTGCTAAGTGCAGTGCATTTTTTTAAAGATTCTAAACCATTTTAAAAATAATTCAGTTGTGTGCAAATTTTTAAAGAGATTCTTTTTAAAGTGTGTGTATAAAATAAGTAAGAATTGAAAAAATAGCATAAAATTTTTATTTTAATAAATTTGATAAATATGGTGGCGTAAAATTTCAAGATGAAAAAAATATAAAATTAAGAATGTGGTACGTTTTAGAAAATATTTTTATGGATATTTATTTTGCCACTGCTTTGTTTCAAAATTCAGTGGTTTTTAAAATAATATACTAAATTATTTTACACAGCTTCTATACAACTTTCAATTGAAGTGCACTTTGCCAAGAATATGTGATGATAATATGTAGGTATATCATTTAAATGCCTCATTACACACACGCATCGGTGGCGTAGTGGTTAGGGCTGTAGGATAGGATTTATAGGAACACATAGGTATAGGGGTCCGGGTTCGAGTCCCACCCAGGGCAGAAAATTTGTTAGAACAGAAAAGCATGTAAATTATCTGAAATTAAGAAGTCAAGTGTCTTGGTGCAGAAAATCGACGTGAGAGGCATGTCATTATTGTATTTTATTTTTTAAAAATAAAAAGTTAAAGAAACTGCTATATAAATGGTAAAATCATTCCTTTTTTAACAAGAAAATCATTCCTCTTCAACAAGTAATCATTCCTCTTCAACAAGTAATCATTCCCTAAATATCAGGAGACATTACCTGATGTTCGGTAATGATTCACTAATATTTAGGGAACTGTTACTTGTTGATGAGTAGGTATTACCCAATATTCGGTAATCAGCACCGAATATTTGAGGCTGTCCGCAGTTTACCGAGATTTTCGGGGAACCATTCCCCAATCATTTCTTTCAGTGAGTGTAACAATTTGACCAGAGCGAAGTGAGGGTATAAACTTTTTGAACATTTTTTAATAAAATAAGCAACGAAACGCTTTTCTAGATCATTCATCTTTATTTTAGATTTTTAAAAAATTCCAGAGAAAATTCCAAAGATTTTTGAAATTCCTTGACTTTTCCATGTTTTTATGGTTTTCCAAAAATTTGACACCTTGCCAATTTTCAAAAGATGAACGAAAAATTTTCAGCTCGTAAATATACCAAATAAATATTTTATTACGTGTTTTATTTTTATAAAGCCACCAAGGTGATTGGAATGAACAAGACTCATGTAAGCTATATCCTTTTATCCTTTTTTAAAGGCTGGAAATCCCATTGCGCCGTTATACGACCATCGATGGATATTTTCACGCCTTTCGCGAAATTGTCATTATTGTCTGAAATTTCGTTACTCTTTCCTTATTGTTTTTCCTTTCACTACGATGATTTGAAAAGTTCAAAAGAACAGGAGGCATAGAATGTCATTCGTGTTGACCTTCATTTTGTCGTCACACACCAAACGATTCGATTCGATATTTCACTGGCGCATATTTTATATCCGTTTTATCACCTCGGCTCCTGCCGGGTTAGGGCTCTTGTATAGAAACTAGCACCGTTCGACTAATCACCTCGATCGTAATGTATTTTGCCGAAAAAGCTCAATCAGCTTGGTATATTTTTACATACACGTCGACCATGTCCCCTAAAACAAGTAATCGGGCCGGATCGTAAAAATCTACATATTTCGGATACTGATCCCCCCACATAGACGAAGAACCTCGAAACCGAATCGAGAGTCGGAAAAATGTGGATAGAAATTCGCGTACGTAGATTCTCAGCTGAGTATGAATTTTATATCGTTACCTATGTACAAGAAACGATTAATATGCGATTTTTCTTATGTGGTACTCGTTCCGGCTCGACCTTCATCTATTTACCTATATTTTTATATCGGCGTTTTTCTTTCGTCTTAAATTTCAAACATGACCTTTGACCTCCGTATCCACTCATTCGTCACACGCAATTTTTCTCCGCATTTTCAACGCCAAGGTTTGTGCATTTAGAGTACTTCTGATTGCTGTTTCGGGTCCGTCAAAAGTGTATATAAATAAATCCAGTATGGAATATTTTGGTTCACATAATTAAGGATAATTTAGATCACACTGTGTTACACGAAGATATTTATACCTAATCTAAGTATAATATCATTGCTCGACTATCTGTCTTATAATTGACCTTCACGTATAACTACTCTTCGGTCTCTAAAATTTATCATAGCAGAAAAAACACTGGAAGGTTAAACTAGGTACCTTCGTATACTGCATACTTCGATACTCTGCCGGCACACTGATTTTTTGTGTTTTTTCTGCTTCTCTTCATCTTTCGTAATTTATTTCACTGTTTCGTCGATTCTTTTCCCCCATTTTCCACACGACATAAACCTAACAACTTGAATAGGATTCCAAGAAAAGCCACGTGTTATTGAAGGGGCAGGGGTAAAAATATGTCCTATAACTTATTTATAAATACAAACACGGGTACAAGGTGCTCCGGTTCTCCGAAACGTACAAGTCCGTATTTATGTAATAAAATGCGAATGTAATGGACGAGAAACACCTGGTAATTGATTCAAGAAGTGTGATCGAGGTAAAAATACTAGAATACTTTATCGAAAAATGAAAAGATCCAACAAAACCGCATAGCAGTCAATATACGATTATCCTGAATAACTTTCAAGAAAAAAGTACCTAGCTTGAAAACAAAAAAAAAAAAAAACAGAAAAATTTAAGATTTATGAAACTTGAAGAAAAATATTCTACACAATTTGAATTCTATTACTAAAACAGGTCCAAAGAAAATTACATTATCTGGCATGTTGGGGGGGAGGGGGGAGGAAGCTGGATGGAGGGAGGGAGAAGGGGTAAAAATGAAAAAACCTTGAAGGATTTCCCATTGAGTTGGATTTTTTCAATTTTTTTCACTCAAATACAAATTTCATTTTCAAAAAAATACATAAGTTTTCCCTCAAAGGGGTTCCGTTATTTTTTTGACATTTCAACAAAAATTCAGTTAGGTATATTTTCAAAATGTTGACAACCAAATTAATTAAAAAAATTTTTGTGACTTTTCAACGTTTTATCAGACTTAAGAAAACAAAAATTTGGAATCTTTCAGTACAGCAAAGTGTCTTCATGTGAGATTGAATCCTATTTTAAATGAAAATTTTTTATAGAACTTTCTTGACGACCCCCCCCCCCCTTCTCCCAATACATCCATGTTAAAAATTCATTCGTTTTGTAAATTATCATTTCCATGACAAAAATCTAATTTTATTATTTTTCTTGGAGAAGGAGGTAAGTTGCATACATTTTGCCGGTCTTTCAAGTACATAGATATTTATTTTGAACGTGAAAAAATCAAAAAAAAATTGGCCAGGTACCAATTTTTATAACCAGGACTCTCATCCTCCATTTTAAAAATCATGCCTCTCTCTCTTTTCTTCCCGAATCTCCATTTAAGAAAGTATGAACAAATAACAATACATAATTAAGTCACAAGAATCGAAACTAAATCCAGAAATCTTTCAGTAAAAATATCGAGTATCGAATAAAATAAAACTTCAATTATCGGCCAGGATCTTTCACATGTAAGAAAATTGAACATTTTTCAAAAATAATCAATTAAAGAAATTGAAAGCTCGAAAAAAATTTCAATTGTTCAGAAATTGGCATTCAAAACTCGCATAAAAACAACAAAAAAAATTGCAAAAATATTTCATTACCATTTTTACGAAAATTCATTAAAGAATCTCTGTCTTTTTAAATTGATAGAAATTGAACAGATCTGATCTCGAAAACCTTTCATCATTTTGCAAGAATCAACGTGATTTTTCGATTTTAGGTGAATTTTTAAAAATTTATAAACGTTAATTTTTCAGCAAAAATTTTACATTTTTTTGAAAACAGCACTTTTTTAATAAAATTAATGAAACGTATATCCTCACATGAAATAGTCTTCCCAAAAAGCGAATTTCATAATTTCTAGCTATTCTGGAACCTCCAACAAAATTTTGAATTTCTCCAGTAATTTTCAATTTTTCCAGAAGATTTGGAAATTGATCGGGGTAGCTAGAAATCCGGTTCTCGCCTCTTTTCGGATACCTAATTTAACGAGAAAATCTTGTTACCGAAGTTCCAAATTTTAGGCGAACACCTCAAATGTATTTTCATGACCAGGAATGAAATTCCGAAAATTGAAACAAAAATAAACTTAAACTTATGAGGTATACTTATTATTGCCTATCAGAAGATGGAAAAATTTTCTCTCAACTAACATAGACCTTCTGAAACCGAATTTCATTATTTCCGACCATTTTGGAGCTTCCAGCGAGAATTAAATCTTCAATATTTTCAAATTTTTTCAAAAAGCAGGAAAATCAACTGAGGCAGATAAAAATTGAATTCATACCCTTTTTTGAGTAATTCAACAAGAAAACTCAAATTTGAGATGATTTATAGTTGAATACCTCAATTGTATTTTTTGAACAGTTTTTAAATTCATATTAATCGAATTGAAAAAAGACTAAAAACCATCAACATTTTTCAGAAAGTTCCTGAAATTTTGAAAATGATGAAATTCAACGTCAAGAAATCAATATCGAGTGAAGACGCTACTTTATCAATTTCACTAAAAAGCGCTTTTTTCGAAAAATTGTATTTTTGCAAGAAAATCATGATTTTCGCGTGTAAGGCCCAAATTTTAAATCATACCTTAAAAATTAAGGCAACTTTAATGGTTTTAAGGAACCGTTTGGTGCTTTCCGATTGGTTGAAAATGCGATAAGGAACCTTCAAGGCTACCTCAACTTTTAAGGTATGATTTAAAATTCAGGCCTAGGTTTTCAACCATCCACTAAAAATCAACTCGGGCAGCTAAAATTTTGATCCCTGAAACTTTGAAATCTATTCCTTCCGAGAATATCACGTTCTTTCAAAATAAAATTGAAATCTTTGATATTTGGGAAAAACTAACCTCACTTTTAAACCGAAATTTGAAAATTTATCAAGCAAAATTACCTTTAGATTTGTTTCACTCGAAATATCACGTATTTTTACCATCGAACGAACAAAAAACGATCACAACTTTTTACAACTAAAAATTCTAATTTTTCACCAAATTTCCGAAAATATACGACTGCACAAGATTAGAAAACCTTATCAATAGTTTTACGACAAAAGAATCCATTTTGCAGAAAAATGGTGATGAAAACCGCCAACTTATGAACCACATTAATGAAAGTACTCGTATATGGTTTAGGAAGGACACCTGTAACAAGAATCGTCATCAGATACCAATATGTACGTAGGAGGAGGCAAACCGAGCAGATGTTTCCTACTTTAAACTGTTTGGAAAAGATTCAAATCGCGAATGAAATACGAACCTTTTTACTAATTTTCAACGAACGCGAAGATTTCAAAGAATTACGACACAATAATTAGGCACGTAGACGTACGATTACGAGAACATACAAGATAACAAAAAATTACCACCAGCACCGACTCAGGTATCGTAACTGATAAGGAACATTTCATTATCACCGAGAGTAACGGCTCGAACCTTGGATAAAATTGAAGAAAAAAAACTTAACGACGTCCTTGTTAGTGAGAGAGACGACAACGATAATTAATTCGAAAATTAGACAGGTTACACGTGGTTATTGGCTTTTAAATGCGACATGCATCGCACCAATCAAACCCTCTCACTTTGTCACTTCATTCTTCAATTCTGACCGCGTGGTTTTTTAGGTTAACACCCTTAATTGGATTGCCCTCGATCTGAGGTGTACTTGTACATAGACGAGTGCATAATATCCACATTGAACACCTCTACGTAAAAATCTAAAAATAAATTTAGAAAAAAAAAACTACACGACTTCCTCTATAATTTTATCACTCCTGTCCGGATCATTCGTCTGCGTGTTTTTTTTGCATCGTGGCGACAATACAGGAGTTCGTCGATGGGTCACTAGGTCAATGCATATTAATCCATTCGAGCATTTATCAAAATCATCACAGTGTATACATGCTGTCGTTAATTTGCATTCGTTATGGCACCTTTGAAAGAAAACTCGTAATTTATGCGAAAACGCGAGTTTTTTTCGTTCAGTTCAGTCGATCTAGGTGAGTATGACAATCGAGCGACAGCCCAACGTAGGAGGAAGAGGTAGGTCGTCGACAGTGGAGGAACTTTTGCTCTCGATAGTTTACATCATTGTTTTATTTTCGATCGATGATGATGTCCATCGAAAATACATACGTCACAATGAAGATTTTCGTCTAATGTATTTTTACTATTTTTATAATTTTTCAAGCACGATCGAGCCGACCAACGAGCTAAGGATCACGAGTCTGGTATCGAATTACCACTCGACCATATAATAATGCATTATATACTTTGCAAAATACGCTGGTAATTCGATAGGCAGGTTTTTATACGAGCTAATGGTTCGGATGTTCGTTTTCCTTTTCCATAAGCGAAATTTACGTATGTTTTGTGTATCGAAAAATGGCCCTATCGATGGCTAATGGTATAAAGATTAGGATCCCTCAAGACGACCGGATTTCGTCCTTACCTTTTAAAGATACACGCCAGATGATACCGATAATACAGATTATATCGTTTTTCTTCCTTTAAAGGTATCGAAAAGATGGCCATATAAAATGGGCTTTGCATAATAGATACATTTGGTTCACAATGGAAGAATAAAATTCAAAGGTGAAATTATTTTTTCAATTTTTGACCAAAATTATTATCAAATAATATTCTGAAAAATCATTTTTTTTTAAATAATAAATTTTTCGTTTGAAAAAAAAACACATTAATTTTGTAAATCAAAAAGATTTTAAAATTTCAGTAATTAATCAATAATATCCAAAATTATTATTTCAAACTTAGATTATTTCCTAATTTATGATGAATTTTTTTGAGAAAAGGAAAATTTTTTTAATATTTTTTATCCAAATACCTTCTTTTTTTTAGCAAAATATTTTACAACCAGCACAATTTGGGGAACTCCTCCTCCCTCAAATCTCACTTCTAGATTTCCAGAACCAAGAACTTGACATAAAAACAACTCGACTGCACGTAGTAAAACTACGTCGATATTACATCTTCTCTCGATACACCCTTAAAAAATGTATATTCACGTTGAAATTAAATTTTCCAAGGGCTAGCGTCGTTTCCAGAACCATCCCTTATTCCACGTCGACTTCAAGTTTACTATAAAATCGCCCATAAAACCAGCCACTGTTTGGTATTCGCAACGAGACCGTAATTTATCATAACTTTCTCGCATATACATACCAAAACCAACTCCCCTTATACTTTTTTCCACTCTTCTGCATCATATCGTACAAGTACGTACATAAAAGAAAACCCATACATGTTTTAAAAAAACTCCAATACAGCGTCGTTCTTTTTAAAAAAGACATCCGATATTGCAGTGTATATAGTTGAGCCTCATTTTGAATATAGTAACGGTATAGACATCGAACAAATTTTTACATAAATTATACCCCTGTACGAGAGAGATTTTCTTCTGAATGCAGCAGGTACCGCGCCGTTGGCATTTATGCGCTTGAAATATTTCATTTATGTGCCATTAGGTCTTAACAATTTGCCATATTTTAAATACAAAATATTTTAAGAGTATTATTTCATTGGGGAGGATTATTCTGAGTTTTACCATACATGGGAGAAACTAACTTTTAAAAAAAATTAAGAGGTACTCGTAAAGGACAAAAGTTTAAAATATTAAAAATTTTGAAATTGATAAATTTGAAATAAAAACAAATTAAAAATTGAAAAAAATCTCAAACATTTTGAAAAAAAAAATTCAAATATTTTGAAAAAATACAAAAAATTAAAGAAAACATTTAAACATGCTCTATTTTATACAATTAACAGGAGGACAGAACTAACATTGATCTTTTTAGCCAAAAAAGACTATTTGCAATTATTCAAATCAATTAGAAAATTTTTGAAAATTGATAATTTAAAAAAAGTACATTTTTCATTTTATTCAGAAAAAAATGAAAAATGAAAATTAAATTTGAATCGACATCAAAGGAATTCCAGAAGATTGAAAATAATTTTTAACTTTTCTTCATTATCAAAAATCTTTCCTTTTTCAAAAAAATATCCTTATCTGAGATTTCAAGCCCTCATAAGAATTGAAAAGTAATGAGATATCGTGAGAAAGTTTATTGCGCTCCTGAATTTAAAAAAAAATCTAGATAAAATTTCTAAAAAATGATATTTTTGAATTGAAAATATCTGTCTAGTTCATTTCAATTACATCTTTTTAAAATTTATCATTTTTAAAATTCAAAAAATATATGAGAGAGATAGAGGTAGAATAATACTAGAAGATCGTGAATTTTGAGCCTAGTATGTACCAGTCATCATGATTTTCTAAAAAATGAGAACCCTAAAAATGAACTATTTGTAGAAAGGTCGAAATTTTGAGGCCACGTTGAATCAAAGATTTTCAACCCATTCCTACAAAATATGCTTCTTTTTGGTATCCCTTCAAAGTTCTCAGTGTGTCAAGATGTCTAGATGAAGTTTTTCACGATAAATCATGGATACCTTCAAAACATTGATTTTTTTCCAATTGATACAGACAGGAGCGAATGAAGTATTTTTCATGGGGAAGGAAAACATTTTTTCCAACTTCGTCAGCTTTAGAGCTGAAATTTCCGGATTTGCGTAAATTATTTCAATTATTTGTCAATTTTTTTTTTCCAACTTTCCAACTTTTTCAATTTTTTAACGAATTTGACGACGGGTTTAAGTCAATGAATTAACTTTACCCCCCCCCCCCCACATCCAATAAATTTTTAAAAATAATTTTTTTTCGAAAACACATTAACAGAAAAAATTACTGAAAATTACTATTTTGAGTAAAAATAATCTCAGAAATACCACTTTAATGAAAATTATCTCAAAATTGATTTTTTTTTAAATTTTCGCATAGAAATTTTAAAATAAGGAAAAGTGACTTTTTCAAGTACCTATTACAGGAAAAGGAAGCTAGGATGAAAAATGATCGAGAATAGTATTTTAAGGTATGGTAACATCTGCGTTAAAATCATTTTCAGTAAAAATTTTTCAAATTTTTTGAACATACGTTGTTGAATTTTAAAGAAATTCTTCAACAAATTATTTTGGAGTCTGAAAACAATTTTTAAGCTACCCAGCATTAAAATTTCAAAAAAAGTTGCAAATCGATCGCCTCTAATTACCACTTCAACTTCCCTCCCATTTCTTGCGCCCCGCGATAAAGACGATTATTTTTTCAATTATGAGGATCACATACTTTTTGTCAAAAGGTTTGGTGCGTTTTTTTCACAAATTGTTGGACAAAATTCAGGAATACTGGGGTCGTATTCCTGAAATTTGGCTATGAAAGTTATCGAAGTTACGAGTTCTGCGCATACTTTTTCCGCTAAATTTCAAGAATGCGACCCCTGTATTTCTATTAAAAAATTTCAAATCTTTCGGCTAGATGTTTTTCCATCACCATCCACCTCCCCCCCCCCACACGCACACAAAGTTACGCCTTCGCAAAAAATTTTAATTAGGTATAAATTCTCAAATCATAAAAAAATACAAAAATCTACAAAAAATTTGAAACAAACAATTTTTTTCACATCGAGAGTGCGATAAATTGCAGAAACCCCAGATTTTAAATAAAAATGACAAATTTTTAAAATCATTTTTTCGAAAAAAAAAACAAAATCAGTTTTTCAAAGATACATAAAAAATTGATTAAAAGCCTAATTTTATCAATTTCCAAACAAACCAACTTTCAATTCGACATGATTCATTATTAATAAACGTTTACATCATTAATTTTAAAAAAATACCAATAATTTTACATATTTTTTGAAGCTTTTTGAAAACTTGAATCTATCCTTACTGAGAAAGTGAGAATCGAAATATTCAGAAAATTCGTATAGAAAACCAGCACAGCATCCAAACCACTTTTTCTTCCTTTTCAACTCGAGTTCCATTAAAACGAAACACAAAAGTACCGAACTTATCAATTCGAACGAAAAATATTTTTTTCCAAACTCTTATCTACGGGCTTTTTTCTCAATATCTCCGTCCACCCCTTTCCCCTGTTCGCCAACTCAAACACATTAAAACGACCGTGAAAAGCTCGGTTTATTGTATTGGCACAAAATATCTCCATCGAGACAGTCGAATACACAATACCGAGGAAAAAAACCAACGGAGGGAAATTTTCGAAGGTACCAGGCTTTATCTAAATTCCGAGAGCTTTCTGTTTCCATAACCGATGCGATGTCATTTGACCGGGCACGTTGCTGGTCCGCCCAGTCGAGACATTATCGTTACAAAGATAAGTATGTATACTTTAGCATGGTTAAAGATAAACAAGTCCACTCTGGCGACAGTCGAGCCGAGCAGGCCGAATAACCAGCCAATGTATAGGAAACGAGACACGAAGGAAATAAACTTTGCTCAAGATATACTCACCGGGGAAGGAAAGTTATAAGTTTACGTAATGAACTACGTCAGAATATAAATTCAAATTCCATCGCGGAAAAGCTTTTCGTCTGAATAGAAATGGCTATCTACCTCCTGCGGATAGACGAATTTATAATAAAAATAGCGAACTGTAGGATAGAACGTGTTTAACCCATAAACACGTGTCTGTGCCATAACTACCATACGCAGCATTCCTTAACGCCAAAGCCATCAACGTTGGCTCAATGGTCATCAAGTCGATCATTATTCTCGATTTCATTCATCATCGCTCGTCATCCATCAGCAATTGGCACCGGTTCATCTCTGCTATTCAAACTCAAAGAAGACTGAAGACTCCTCTCGAGTCGTAGGTCGTACACGAGCGTCAATATGGGAAAAAAATATTCAATGTCGAACACTCTTTGCGAGAATTATTCCATCGAAGGGGAAAAAAATCGCACATACGCCCTCGTCACTTCGCCTCGCCTTCCATTCTGCATCGAAACTCGTATCAATTCGAGGTTAACCTGCATCCTATTAACAATCCTTTTTTTTCTTACCGGTACTACGCCATTATTTTAACTCGTTTTGTACATATCAGTACGGAAATGGCATCGTAAAGCCGATCTATAGTCTTCCTATAGGCCAGTTTGAAAATCAGTGATTTTTCATTGAAATATTAATCAAAATTACTGATTTTTATTTGACAAATTGGAAATTGATTGGAGTTTTGACTGAAATATGGGTGAAAATCTCTAGTTTTTGATGAAAATTATTTCACTATACTTAACCAAAAGAATGAAAATACACCAATTTTGACTGATTCAAATTTAGGGAATGATAGTGTATTCAAGAAACAGAGGTATCAATGTACTGCCCGAGCGGAGCGAGGGCGAAATTTTTTGAAACAAAAAAGTCTCCAAAACTCGACTAAACCGAAACTAATCAGACACTTTACGCTTGAAAAAATCAATTTTTAGAGAGAAATTGTGAAAAAAAGGTAAATTTTTTGAGAAATTTTGGAAAAAAGTAACTTTTAGAGGTAAAAAGTAACCAAAGTAACTTTTGAAGTGAAAATAGTAACCAAAAGTAACTTGTCTCGAAAAAAGTAACCAAGTTACTAAAAAGTAACCACGCTATGATGCCTGAGCTAGGTAATTCGTTATGGAACGAAAATAAAATAACCATTTTTTTCACTCCCCTCCGCCATTATTTTTAAACCTGTGTACGGCCGTAAATTATACAATTCCATTATCTACGTGCAACGCCACGCTAAAAACCAATAAAACTTTCCACCGAGCGACTATAATAGATTTTCTACAAAATGAGAAACAGAAAATTACGAAATATCATAGAATTACGTAACTCGACGAGTCTTTCGTAGTCCCCTCGCCAAACTGACAAATTTCCCAATACGAATCAGAAATTACATTCGGGAAAACGACTAAATACGTAGGTACAAAAAGGAGCTGCTAAAAATACCCCTACTTAATTGAGTTCGTATTGCATGGAAAAAAAAAGCACCTCGATATAAAAATACTCTGGAAATTTGAATACAAATTACTCAACGGTAATTTTCTGTTACTTTTTACTCGACTAACATAAGAAATTAATTTTTATCGTCGAACGAGGAACGACCGAGGAGTCATCTTGTTTAAGAGATGGGAAATGATGGAAAAATCCGAAGGGGAGGAAAGACGAGAAACACAGAAGGAGAAAATTACGTCGTGCTCGTCACTTTGTTTCTATGCGATAAATTTTCTTTTTAGTGTAATTACCAATAGGTTTGGATTACTTCGAGAGTGATTTATTTTTAAATGAGTTTTTTCCCGGCACAATACCGAAGCTTTTACGGTCCATTGAACGATTCGGAAGATGAAACGATTATAAAGGGGAGAATGGTAGGGAGGGGAAAGAAAACGGTCTGAACTGTTTTGCAATTCGTATAAATCGTGAAAAATTACGACGTCGAGGCGACCTTTTGATTTCGCTATATATTTTTACGCAGAACGCAGAAGCATTTTGTATAGAAAATGAAATTCCGAATGGCTGAGGGAAAATATAGAATCGGAAAGTTTGGAAAAATTAATTTGAAAATTTTCCTATTCGAAGAAGAAATATAAAATAGAAGAAAAAAGAAAAGAAAGGGAAAAACTGGTGAAAATAACGTCATGTGAATTTTTTCAGTCGTTTTTTTCCTCCTTGAGAAATTTGTGAAAATTCGATGCTTATCGAAATAAAATCGATGACTCCGAGAAAAATTTTCGATGAATTGATAATAGGCGTAAAAAAACAGATCAACGAAATAGTAATCGATTTTGGTCAAAAATTGAAACTTCTCAATAAATTAAAATACGTTTTGAAATTTTTTCAGAAAAATTGTAATAATTGAAAAAATAAAAAATAAATTAATAACTGACATTAAAAAACGATCACCGACGAAAAAATAATCGATTTTCGCTAAATATTTTAATTTGATAAAAATACCACATTCTGTCGAAATTCATTTCTAAAAAAATTGTCATCTTCGAATATCAAAAGATATCGGAAAATCGACACTTCTTCAATTTTGGTTAAAAATCAACATTTTTCAAAAAATCGAATTATTTTTAAAAATTTACTCACAAGAAATAAGAAATTGTTACTGATAAACAAAAACACTAATCAAAAATTGATAACAAAAAAATCGATGATCTCGATTTCCATCACAGATGAAATCGATAATGGCATCAAAAATTGACACTTGAACTCGATTTCAGTTAAAAGTCAAAATATGATTTAAAAATTGAAACTTCGTGTTTTTTTCACAACTCAATTCAATGAAACTTTAATCGATGGACCCTATTCAAAAATCAATAATCGATTTCAGTTACAAATGAAGATTTAAAAAGTTTTTCAACAAAACAGGATCGATATGCATGGTCGAAAAAAATTCTTTTGAAAATAACATGACTAAAAGACTGAATTTTTTCAATTTTTAATTCAAGTTTCCATTTTTTTTCTAACAGCTAACTTTAAAATAATTAAGATTTGGGGTATGTGATCCATTTGTCCTCCCTCCCACTCTCAGACATCAACAAAATTGCACTTTCAATTGAAAAAAAAAGGTTAAGCAGGAAAATTTAAGACAACTACAATTTCATTTTAAGCGTTCCAATCCAAGTTATGGTCAATTTCGGTCAAAATTTCTCCAAAATTCAAAACAAGACTTTTATAAAAAATATAATTAATTGTCATCTACTTACTAAAATCATAATCCATAAAAAAATAAACGATGAGAAATAGATGATTATTGTTGAAAAATCAATACTAAATCTATTTCGGCCAAAAATTAAAATTTTGTGGAAAAATCAATACGTCGTTTTTTGAAATTCACTTCCAAAAATTCTCGGTCATTATCAAAAAATCGATAAAAACATCAAGCTTGGCCAGAAATTAAAAATTTCTAATAACTGACATCCATGCTTTCTAACAGCATAAAATCGATAGATATGATCGAAAGTAATCAATATCGAAAAATGATAATCGATTCCCGTTGAAATTTTACCAAAACCAAAACACTGAATTATTTTGTAAATTGTTAAAATAAAATATTATCATCGAAAGAAATGGTAAGAAATCAATAATCGATATCGAAAAATCATAATCGATTTCTCGATTATCGATATTGAATTTCTTCAGAAACATTTTATTACCTAATTCATTGGAAAAATTTTGCTAATCATCGATTTTGATAAAAACGTTGATTTCAACTCAAAATAGGTATAATTATTTCAGAAAATCCGCTGAATTGGATAAAAAATGACACTCCATCGCCACTTCTCGATTATCATCGAAATATCTAATCGAATTTCCTCAAATTTTCAAATTATTGGCGTGTAATTTTCCAAATTAATCGAAACGAAAATAAGCTCATATCTGAATTTATGTTATCAACTTTGAACAAATTCCATGGGAATTCCACAAGCAAGTCATTGCTACGTTGAATTCGGACCGATTAGGCAGGTAAAAATAAAATACCACAAAAAAGGATCGTTCGACGTAAAAAGTTTTATCTAGGTTGATTCTCTCTTTTGACCTTTTCAAATGATTCATCACAATTCCATTATTCATTTATTTCTAATAATCTCTAACTTTGGTATAATTATATAACATTAGAATGAGTTTTTAAAACCATTGGTCAATCTGAATTCAGACTTCATCTCGATACTCGTCAAATTTTCAAAAATACCAATCAGCATCTCATGACGTAAGCACTTTATACACAGAAAATTTCCATTTTCATTATTTATTCTGTTACTTTGATCACGATTATTATTTTACTGATTATTTTCTCAGGTAATTTCGAAGATTATAAGCGCTTAGAGGATAAATAAACATAAAAACCCACATCGAATTCCTCGAATTGAAATTTAAATCATTTCGACGGATTTCTAAAATAACCCGACGAATAATCTCAACTTTAACCCTCACCAAAGCTCAAACAAATCGATCCATTCAATCTGCACCATTCGGATCTTATAATAATCCAGTATTACGGGCGCGAATCTGTACCTGCACTGGCATTAGCATTAACCACGAAAAACACTCTAGCCTCATTGTTCGAAGACCGAAACTTGCCAACAATTACCTTGGAATAACAACCACAGAAGCCATTTCTTAGTAACTCGGCCCAACCTTTATTGCTATAATTGGGTAAAAACACCTCGAAACTCAAGTCATGTGAAAATTTCATCCGAGATCAATACTTTAAGACGTTATGACCAAGGCTCAAAAACTTCAGAGAGAACCCTTTTTCGGTATACAGGTACCGAGTAGAGTGAACGTAATGAATATTAGAGTAAGATTCGATAAATATTTAATTTCTAGTACACGTAATACGACTAGAAAATTGGAGGTAAAATGGTATATGGTGCACAGGTCTACTTTATAGGTGTAGGAATCTTTTATGCACCAGCGTTAAAATTGTCGCGACACAATATGGAAATAAAATTACATAATATCATTTACAAAGAGCTGAAATTTTTTATGGCACGTAGTAAACGCAAAAATACTCCAACTGAGAAATGAGGACTCCAACAGAGTACCACAGCGACACACCGGTAAATTTTCAACCCACAACTCGAAAAATTTACGAGTTTGTAACCTTGAATCGTATGTGACATTCGATTTATATAACCATTGAAAATCAGTTCACCGATAAACAATTACAGCGGAAGTAATTAATGAAATTAATTCAAACGAGTAAAACAATCTTGCATGAAAAATTTCACGAGTACTTTGTGGTCGGGTATACGCATCATGGCAAATTGGACCTACGTAGGTAGAGGTGCAATACGTGCAATATTTGTAATATCATCTTTATTTTGTACCGAATTTAGTTTCAAAATAAGTTTTTCAGGTTGAAAAACAGGAGTAGACTGAATAAAAGGGAGGGAAGAGATGGGAGAGCTGAATCTGAAAAATTTTATATTCTGAATCCAAAAATTGGATAAAATATCTAGTACATTGAAAAAATCGAAAAAAAATCTTCTGAATAAAAAAGAGTAACTAATAGGATAGAAGAATAGTAATAAATGCCTCATTTTTATTGAACATTGTTGAGAACCCGTAGAAAAAATTTCAACTCAAAAATTTCTCCTCATCCGACTTCATTGATCATAACAGTGAAAAAATTTGTTTTTCGGGCAAAAATTTCAATTTTGACGTACAAATCGAAAGGAAATTTTAGATTTTACGACTTTTATGAATTTGATCGCGTGAATTTTTCAATAATAAATCTTCTCCCCACGACAAAATGAATAAACAATAGAAAAACTTTTAGACCTAAGGGGCGCGCAAAAATTTTTCCAACAAGTACTTTTTGAAAAAAAAAATCAAGTTTTTTTCAAGTAGAAAGTCGTTTTTGAAAACAAAAAAAAATTCAAAAATGTGTTTTACCGAAAAACGGGGGCTAATTCATAAAAAATGCTTAGGAGTAAAGTCGTTTGATGCAAAAATTTTATACCATTATCTGAAGAAATATAGCAATGGATACGTTACTACAGAGCTAGGCAAGTAGATAAACGTATGTAGGGTTTTGAGGACGACATTTCAGTTCCACCTTTCAAAAAACTGAAAAAAATTTCAAGAAGACAAAAATTGATGAGCGAAAAAAAAATGTACATGATCAAGATCCAGAGATATTACAAATTTTAGATTTTTAGTCCATTTCTTCTCTCTTGCAGCGGAGAGAGGAAGGGATTTTTTCAATAATAATTTATTTGAACGGACCCATGCCTCCTCCCGGTAGAAAAATGTTTCTTTTCGATAAGCGTCGAAAATTTTTTTTTATCCAAAATACTATTTTTTTTCTTCATTATGTCCTCGGTGGGAAGGGGGAGTAAAAAATTTACACGTAAAAATCTTCTAGTTCAAAATTTTGTTGAATTGAATCAAAAAGAAGTTACATTTTGAAATTTCAAAAATTGATAATTTTTTCAAAACGGCTTTCAAACGTTGTAATTTTTGGAAATATTTTTACAAAAATTCAAAAAATTTCCAAAAATTACAACATTTTTTGGAAAAAAGTTTGGAAATTGCAAAATAACTTTCAAAAATTGGAAAATATTGAACTCTAAAATGGGTACATATAAAGTTGAATGAAAATTTTTCAACAATTTGAAAAATTTCGACTTCAAAAATCAATTGGAAAACTAATTTTTTTGACATTTTAAATGAATTTTTTGACAGTAACTCAAAAATTGAAAAAATTGAAAAATCTTTAAAAATCGAAAATTTTTCAATTCATTCTTTGAAAATTTACTACATTAGATTCCAAACAATCTATCATAAAAATGAATCAAACGAGAGGGTAAGATTTTCAAATTACGAAAAAATTCCAAAAGGGAGGAGACGGTTAAAAAAATGATTTTCAGTTTTAAAAAAATTTCAGAAGATACACAACATGGTTCAATAAAAATTTCAAAATGTGAGAGCAGGTGCATTTTTCATTTCTTCCCTCCGAATACATTTTCCAACGTTACGCCTCCTTTCTCAGCGCTGTAAAATTAAGTTCTTTCTTGTTGAACAGAATGAGGAATGAGGACAGGACGTGTTTATAGAAGTTTTACAGCAAATACATATTATATGAATTATTTGGAAGACAAAAACGAAAAAGACTGATCGAATTTCGATGCAAGTGGCATATTAACATTTGAGTTTAAGGGGACTCTAGCACTTTAATTGATTGAAAAATCGACCTTTTGAATTACCTCAAAGAAAAGCGCAGAGGGCCCTCCTGAACCTAACCCCGGAAGATTATTCTCCAAAACTTAAAACTCTAGTAGGAATTGCTTGAAGGAATTGAAAAGACAGGAAGATGCAATGATAAAAAAGTTTTGACAACTCCTACTAAAAAAATGAATGAAAACCCTCAGTTAAAACGTAAATTGACTAAGTTCAACAAATGGAGAAAGTTACAAGGGTAATTGAAAATATATCTTCCAAAAATCACGTGGCGGAAGAAAATGGTGACGTGTTTTTGATGGGTAAAAAAAAGAACCTCCATGATCCTACTGAATTTATTGACACAGAATTCATTATCCTGAAAAATGTATTCTTCTAGAAAACGGTTCCAAATTTTGAGGTAAACAAAAAATTCACTCGCAATTGTAGTAGGTATCACAGTTCTGTCATTTACCTATTCTGTTGAGCTACTAAAAAAAACACCCCCTTCCAATCCTACTGAATTTATCTGTAAGAAGACTTTCTTACCACTGAAAATATTTTCATCTTGAAAAAATTCTCAAATTTTGAGGTAGAGAAATAAATTTACTCCTAATCTTAGTAGGTATCAGTACGCATATTCTCAGT
This sequence comes from Pseudococcus viburni, assembly GCA_033439095.1. Classification (NCBI taxonomy): domain Eukaryota; kingdom Metazoa; phylum Arthropoda; class Insecta; order Hemiptera; family Pseudococcidae; genus Pseudococcus; species Pseudococcus viburni. Next base: position 127,759 of record JAVBJF010000428.1, on the reverse strand, counting down.
AGGAATGTGGGAGGATCAATTTTCTGCCTTCTCTGAGTCTGGGTGCAGTAGGTAGACAGTAGTACCTACTAAACCAGTAAGTGAATTTTTTCAAGTATCTCAGTATTTGAAAAATTAGCCAATATGGAGGGAGAAGAAAGGAAAACAATGACTATTTACGCATATTGCCAGTAGGAATGTGAGTGGGCAAATTTTTATGCCTAGTCTGAGTCATGGTACAGTACTTGGACTGTAGGTACTAGGTACCTACCAAACAATCGACTGAATTTTCATAAATATCCCAAAATTTGAAAACTTGGTCGAAGTGGAAATGCTAGATAGGAAAAGTACAACAACTAACACATATTCTCAGTAGGACTGTGAGTAAACCAATATCCTGGCTTGTCTAAGTCTGAATGCAGTATGTAGGCAGCAGTACCTACTAAACCACAGAATAATTTTTTAAAAATATTTTGAAATTTGAAAACTTGGTCAATGTGGTGGCAGAAGATAGGTAAACTGTGACTAGGTACCTACTCATATTCAGAGTAGGAATGTGGGTGGATGAATTTTCTGCCTTCTCTGAGTCTGGGTGCAGTGTAGGTAGATAGTAGTACCTACTAAACCAGTGAGTAAATTTTTTCAAGTATCTCGGTATTTGAAAAATTAGCCAATATGGAGGGAGAAGAAAGGAAAACAATGACTACTTACACATATTTCCAGTAGGAATGTGAGTGGGCAAATTTTTATACCTAGTCTGAGTCATGGTACAGTACTTGGACTGTTGTACCTACCAAACCATCGACTGACTTTTTATAAATATTCCAATATTTCAAAACTTGGTCAAAGTGAAAATATTAGATCAACAGCTTATACATATTCTCAGTAGGATTGTGAGTAAACCAATTTCCTGGCTTGTCTAAGTCTGAATACAGTATGTAGGCAGCAGTACCTACTAAACCACAGAGTATTTTTTTTTAAATATTTTGAAATTTGAAAATTTGGTCAATGTGGTGGTAGAAGAAAGGGAAACTGCGACTAGGTACGCATATTCTCTGTAGGAATGTGGGTTGATCAATTTTCTGCCTTCTCTGAGTCTGGGTGCAGTGTAGGTAGACGGTAGTACCTACTAAACCAGTGAGTAATTTTTTTCAAGTATCTCGGTATTTGAAAAGTTAGCCGATATGGAGTCATAGTAGAGGAAAACAATGACTATATACGCATATTGCCAGTAGGAATGTGAGTGGGCCAATTTTTCACCCTGTCTGAGTCTTGGTACAGTACTTAAAAGGTTGTACCTACCAAACAATCGACTGAATTTTTTTGAAAATCCTAAAATTTAAAAACTTGGTCAATATGGAGGCAGAAAAGAGGAAAACTCCGACTACGTACGCATATTTTCAGTAGGAATGTTAGTGGATCAATTTTCTGCCCTCTCTGAGTCTGAGTACACTGTTTATGAGATTCTTACCTACTATGAGTATAGCTTTTTCTCAAATTTCTTGAATGTTTTCAATTTATATATTTGTAGTTCGCATTATTGTTAGATAATTACTGTTTCAACTACAGTTTTGTGTTTTTCAACTTTTTTTTGAGCTTCCTGAAAAGTGGTTTTTTTTTTCTTTAGGTACATTTTTCTCAAAAACTACTCGATAGATTTTTGTTTTTTTTAAAGCATTGTGACGGTCAATGTCTCCTCTAAATCCCCTCGAGGGTTTTTTTTTTTATCAACAATCTAACGTTTCCTATTCACAAGAAAGTGTTCTAAAATTAATCATTCTTTGTGTGAATTCCTACTGGGTTAGTATCTGGTGTGGAATATTTTGATATTACCTCGTGAGAATTTGTGTTTTTTCCTCCTAAACATTTAATTTTCAATTTTGGTAAAATTTGTAAATAACGTTAGTAGGAAAAGGTACCTATTTGAGTGTAAAAACTTTCAAAAAATCATGTTCACTCAATTTTTCAAAAATTTCAATTTCCTACTACAATTATCACTTTTTACAACAAATTCATAAAGATTTTGCAATTAAAAGTTGCGCCCAATTTAAAATCAGGGTTATCCATTCAAATCAACGGATCTTTTTTGTTTTTTATATTCAATTCCTAAAAAAATGTGGGGTTTGTGATATGAGAAAAGTCGGGTTTTCCTACTAAAATTTTGCATTTATTCAACTTTTTGGGGTGGTGGGCTACACTAAAGATCAAAATATTCTCAAAAACAAGATCAACAAAAATTGTCCAAAAAGGGCTAGAGTCCCCTTAACAAGATCAATTCGTATGAAATTGACTATAAAGCTAAAAAAGATGATGCAATGATTGGTCGACTCCTCGACTCAAAAGAAATTGAGAGAGCAACAGATCCTTTCCCTTTAACGAGAAATCCGGTTTTTGGAATTTCCAGCAGATCGAATTCAAATCCACGAATTTCAGACAATTCAAATCTCTTCCTAAGAAGTTTTATGAAAGACTGGAAAATGAAATCAATTTGTACTTATTCGGGGCGAGAAGAGGGGTCAAAATCAAATCAGAACCAAAATTATCAACAATCTATTTCAAAATGTTGCCAAATTTCAAACATTATAGGTATTATCTCAATCGTTGGAAAACTTCTTTTAATTTTGAAAAAATCCATCTAAAATTAGTAGCTACAACTTCAACAAAAAATTCGGCCACAGAGGGCGAGGGGCGAGGGGAAAAAATGTCCTTAAAATACGTTTTTCATTTCGTATCCAAATTTTAATTTAATTGGAAGGGCTTTAAATCAAGTGTTCTTTCAACTTAAAGTAATAGATACCTCAAAATTTTAATTTCTTATTTTTTAAAAAAAGACGAACACCTTGAGTTATTTTCAAAATGAGATCATAAATTTCTTCATATTTTCTTCAATTTCAATAGGTACACAATTTTTTTTTAAATTTCAAGATGGTTCCATACTTTCATTTTAGGGACATCTACTACTCAAACTTCCACTGGGCAAATTTTTTGCCATTTTTGGAGGAAAATTCGCTCTCAACATAATTTTCAGTTGCACACGAGCTACATTCATCAATTGTAGCTAATTTAATCAAGTCAAACGTGATAACAACCATAATCGGCGCAAACAAATAACAAAAATAACAAGAATGTATAGAAAAGTTTACACCAAAACGTGAACCGAACATCCATCGATAACCTATTCACCTCATACTACGATAAATGCCTCGCTTTCATCGACTCCGATTCCTCATATTATTAATTCAAATTAATCAAAAATCAATTACAAATGGGTATAACGATAAACCATAACACACCAACAGAGAGCACAGATAACCATCCGCAAAAACACCAGCGAAAGTTCAATCTCACCAGCAACGTGAAAAATATTACAATTATCACTATCCGAGTAGTTCACCTACACACACGTCAATCAAATCCAGCTTCCAGCATAGGTGTCGTATGATCGTTAGGTCACACGAGATGGTGGGCGATGCCACGAGGAAAAGAGGAACAAAAAATAGTACAACCGCAGACCTCCAATGATAGCGATGAATTTCCTAGAAATAAGCCAACAGCCAGTCGAAGTCGATTATGCAACCGATAGAAAAATATTTCACCGCGAATTTGCGTAATTGTAGAACTCGGAATGCGGCGAAATTGATACTAACTAGGTAAATAGAGAGATATACCGGTATACGTTGAATTTGAAAATATTCGCGAAGAAATACGAAATCTCTGGGTGGATTTGTTTTCTTCGATACCTCGATCAACTATAAACAAACCATAGGATAGTTTTGAAAACACAATTCACACGTAAAAAACAGAATATTTTGCTCTACCGGGCTCTTCGGTAGATCAGCGAGAGAAATACAATCGAACGATGAACGTTACCGATTAATTAGCGAGAAAATAACGCTCGGGCGTATGATTCTTCTTACTTTTTAATTAAAAAATCATCTAGAGAACGACGATGGAACGCTGTTGCTCCTACGCGACGATCTCACGTGCTATTTTAATGGTCAAGCGGAGTCACGGGTATATTTGTATTCGAAAAACGTGTCCTCTTTCTGCGGCGTGTAATTTACATTACAGAGCTCATACGACCACAGTGGACTTTTGGCTTTCTCTTGGTGGCCACGTTGGTCGAAATTTTACTCTTATCAATAAACACCATCCAAGGTGAACACGTGATAAGCGAAATTCACCTATATGTTAATTTCCAGTACGTACACGGGTATTCTCTAGCAACAATCGACATCGAACGTATCATTGGAAAAAATCTCACAACGCCGCAACTAGCTAAGACGAAGATTACGAACAGCGCGCCGAAAAGAAACACAATCTGAGTGATAAAAATCTTCGTTGAAACCACGCGGTTAGTTCGATCGAGGTACCGGATTAGGGTAATGTGCTTCTGTTTCGAAGACCACCGTCTACCTGAGTTCTCTCTTTGTCAACGCCGATGTAATAACTTACACTAAAACGCCGGAAATAACACGAACATCTGTTTGAACAAGAGTAGAGTTTTATCTATTAAACATTAAAAATCACGTTTTCCCTGCCGACCTACGTTAAAATGCCGCTTGAAAACTTCTACCCGATTGTTTATGTTTACATTTCGGACGAATATTTCGCGTTAATCGATAGAAAAAAACGCCGCCGGAGGTTGGACGATTAGTGCTAATCTGAGGGCTGCGAAATGCTCGAACAAATTATACAATTTTACGTGAATTTGTAACCGTTTAAATCAACAGTTTCCTCGATTTATCTCACAACTTACCGATTAATTCCGGAAAAACGAACTCGTTGACTTGATCGAGCTGCAGGATTAAAAACGCCGAACTGTTTCCACGATTACAATTATGAACGAAAACTAACCCGGTAAAATTATCAAGTTATACTATATTTAAAAAAAAAGTTCTACTCGTTTAGAAATTATTTTAAACGAACACCATAACCGAAGAAATTCACGTTTAGCCGACTACGTTGACTACAACCAAAACTAACAGAACGTTACGGCGTTTCAAAGAAGGAGTTAACGTGAATTTAGAGTGATTTCAATGCGTCAGTGTTACCACTTGGAAGGTTTTAGAATTACCCGGTGGTTGGAGCGATTTGTGCAAACAGCGGTGTGAGGAAAAACGGCGAAATAATTATTTCGATGGGACGCGATAACGTTTGAAATAACTGATAGCTTGATTAATTTTGGCTCGCAGACGACTGGTATAATGGATCGATAAAATTAGTAGTGCATTATGGGGTATCTTCGTGTTAGCGTTGATTTCTCTAAATCGAATGTGCATTAATTGTAGGTAAATTGTTTGAATGGTTTTGTATGTTATTGAAATGGGATACGAAAATATTATGAATTGATAATGGATTTGATCTGAACTTATTGTAGTTGAAAATTTTTTGGTTGAAAAATCAAAAACGCTGGCGGTCATGAAAATTTTTTCGATTTGCATTTTCCAGAATACAGATTTATAATTGGACAAACTAGATTTACTTAAGATAAGAAATCATGACGTCTTTTTGAAATTTAAAATTTTCACTTTTTTCATTTTCATTAAATATTATAATTTCCTATCATCTGCATTCTGCGAAATAAATGCGAAAAGTTGACACAGGGGAGGTAAAATTAAAAATAAAACTAAAAACCAAAAATTACGATTGAAAGATATTTTTCATTTTTTATTTCGTTTTCATCCCCCTCCCTCAAAACCATGGGTTGTGCTTCGTTTTTGGTTAGTTTTTTTTTATTACAGTAGCCCTACTATTTACGTTTTTGGTCAATGTATATGGTTTTTGGGTTTTCCTTTTTTTCGTATTTTTGCTCACCCGAACTTTCAAATTTAATGGAATTTCTTTAAATTATTGAAAAATTTCGAATATAGGTATCAATCTTTCAAACAATAATTTTCAACGTGTTCTGCTTTAAAACCTATGAAAAAAATTTTTACCGCGAGGACGTTTTAAATTTGAATTTTGGTTTTATTCAAAATTATAAAATAGGGTTCAATTCGGTTTCGAGTTAGGTGGTTTCAAAAACCAAATATTTAACCATTTTGATTTTTTGTTTTGGTTTTTGGTTTCATTTGACACCCCTGCCAGAAAATAATTTAGAAATATTTTCAAAAACTTCTTGAATTAGTTTTCCCATTGTTTATAAAAAGAATTTTAATCATTTTTGATACAAATTATCATAAATTTGAAGCGTTCCTTTAAAGAACAACCATTGTCCAAAAGTGAAATTTTACAGGTGAGTGAAATAATATACACAAAACGATTCTACGACTGAAAATTAACATTAAGTTAGGCTAATGTAATCTCAAAATGAGAACTGAGGAGCTGCAGAGCAGATTTGACCCCTTCCAGTTCTCCAAAATTGAAATAATTTTTTTTTAATCAAGGGTTTTCGAACTTTTTGTTTAAGAAACTGTCATAGTCCAACTGGTTGACTTTGCCTGGCTGTTCGCTACCAATCAGAATCAACCTGATGGACTATGACTGTTTTTGAAACAAAAAGCTCAAAAACCTTCGATTTAAAAACATTTAAAAAATTTTGATATCTTTTTTTAAATCCAAAACAAATAACATAATAGTTCTTCTCGTAAAATTTTATCCTCGAAACGACAATAAATTTTTTTCCTAAATTTAAACTACGGTTGTTTTTTTAGAAGCGCACTTCATTTGAAAAAGAAAATGAGTACTGTTTCCAGTTTAAAGCATAGATTAAGAATACTACGTATACGTAGTATTCTTAATCTATGGTTTAAAGAACACTCCCATTAGCATGGATTGAGATAAGGATTTTACAAATTGGAAATTGAAATATAAAAAAAACACAGTTTCTTTGATCGTGCTTTAAACACGAAAAAAACATTTTTAGGACTCCAAGTTTTAGGAAAAAGATCATTACTGTCTCTACCTCGGAAAAGTTTTCATCGAGAAATGAAATTTTGAACGAAATATCGATGGTATTGCTCAAAAATATATGTCAATGGCATTTTAAAATTTTTTGCAAAATATGTGCCTAGATAAATCACAAGATCACATTTGCGAAATTCTTTTGTATTGTTCTCAAGAGCTAATTAAATGTTGAATCCGAAATCAATGATATAGTTAGCTCAAGAATGAATTTCATAAGCAGTTTTGGGCTTCAGTTTTGGGTTTTGGAATTCTCGCAATTTTGATAAGTCGTAAGCTTATTTAAGAAATCATTCCAAATAATGTTCTCATAATTCATAAATCGAATAAAATTTTGAGCTTGAATCGATGGTATTGTTCAAAAAAAAAATTCATTGACATTTTTGAGTTTCCTGCAAAATTTCAACCTACTTAAATAAGTCTGAACTCGGAAGTCCACTTAAAAAAAATGTTATTCGATCCATTTTGTAATAAATTTTCCCAAGTCCAAACATGCAACTTGAAAAATGCATTGCTCGCTATTGCGCCAGGAGTTTTTCCACGATATTCCTATTTTTGGTATTTTTGTATACACAGAATGAACCCATCTATGAAGGTATTCATTAAAATGCATTTTTTTTTTTTATTCCCTGAAGCTCTCTTTCATTTTCAGACCAATTTTTAAGCGAAAAATAGTCAAAAATCACTCAATAATACATTAGAGCATTCAAAACACCATAAATGGAATTGTATACCAATGCCAAAGCGAAAAAACTACATGTATTTATCTTGACTCCGGAGGCCATTCCCTACCTACCAAAACGAGAAAAAAATTCTTCCAGACAACGAACGTGAAAAAATTGAGGTTTTGGGACCCATCTTCCATTGTACAAATTCAAAAATTCAGAATGACCATTTACTCGAATATTGAACGGACTCCTTGTCAATTCAGTAAATCCAACTGATTTTTCCTTTTTCCTTTTTCGAAAAAAGTATACCATTTTCAATTTCCAAAACACTTTTTCGTACCCACTTGGCTTACAGACTACAAAATTCAAGTTCAGTTCAAACGAGATCATCTCATGTAACTTAATTAACAAATGAACCCCAGAACCGGATCATTTTTCGCAGTAAACCAACACAAAACTATCAAGTTCGAAAATTAAACCGGAACTGAAACAATTTTTCAAAAAAATCAAGTATGAAAAATGAAAACTGGTCAAACCTGAAACTATGTGGTTGTAGCAGCCAAATTGACGATTCTTTACGGGTACTCGATTCTCTAATCATTGAATGCTTTTCCTGGTAATTGTACATTGATATTTTTGGCAACCATATTCGAGTGGAAACTAATTCGGACGAGGGCTTCGAGTGGCTACAGAAAACACGAACGAAATCGTTGTATCACATCAAATAGATATTTTCTCTAACTTTCATACTTACAACAAATTGGAGCACCTACTATACGTGAGTAAGTGTGTAAAATAATCAAAGAATCATGTAATTTCCGGCATAAAAATGCGTCATAATTCATCAACAACAACATTATAAAAGCGTATCTTCAGCGGTGGTTTCCTTTCAAAGGCATCCTAAGTGAAGTATTTCTTCCTCTCCTGAATGAAGTTTGAGGTATTCTCCGATATGGCCTGCTTTTAGAGATCCCTACTGATTGATTCCAAGAACCACTCAGTGTATTCCTTTTGAAAATCCTTGCATGTGGGAACATCTACATACCTGTAAGTGAGATAAGAAGGTATACTACGTACTTCCATTTCACAATACTTATTCGGTACCATAGGTAGTATCAAGTGTTCATCAGAAATTTATGTGAATAATGACTAATTCGTGGGTACTCACTCGTGTTAAATAAATTCCAACAACTCGACAAGTTAAACTAACGCAGGTGTTGATTCAGAGCAAACAGTAGATAAGAATTGATTCGCTTGACGATGTACATTGTACAAAAAAAACCACAAGTACGGATACGGAAGAATGACTCCATATTTGAAGGTGTATTTTTCGACCCTTATTCCGTACAAAATTTGATATGGTAAAATTTAGCACCAAAATCCATAAAATATATCTCATTCGAAAGTCGAATGACAATGATAATAATTAATCAAGTGTTGTTTCGAAGATTATAAATTTTTTTATCGCACTGTTTCCGCATGGCAATGAAAAAGAGTGGTTTTAATTAGGAGAAAAATAAAGGTATCAGTGTTGCCATTTACCGCAATATAAAATCTCTACCCATCGGATTATAAAATGTGCAACCTGCAAAATGCATAATTTTTATTTTTATTCCAAAACGAATCTAGTTGATTTATAACTCTCTTTAATGTCGAGAAAAATTGCAATAAGATTTAGTTCACGGAATAGGTTAACATTTCAAGAGAATTTTCATCACGTACATCCTACGGGTTATGTTTGACGTCAGTATAAATTTTTTAAAGATCATTTTAAACAACCTTATCACGTAATATTTTCATTCGAATGATCCCTGTTCCCTATTGCGCCCATAGGACCATTGCCTACTGCGTTTAAAAAATTATTTCGCTCTGTATAAGTATCGTAATGTAATTCTCTTATCTTTCCATAGTTGAGTATGATATGATTCATACTTAGTTCAGCTTACCAATGACATCATACCTGCTTCAAAAATCAACAAAATAATCGAAAGATAAAAGCACCATAATATGTATGTATGTATTGAATTTTGAATGGGCAGGTACTTTTTTCCTACCAGAATAGCCCATTGCATTATTTACTTGTGTTGTTTTCTAATTAGCGACTACATCGTGAGAGATTAGAGGAGAAAGAAAAAGTAAAGGGATACTCCACCAGCTTCGTTTAAAAAAATTTCCAAGAAATATGTAAGTACGGTATTTCTTCATTTTCGCATAGATTTGTTATGGTTGGAGGATAAAGGTGCTGTCGTGACGAGATTTCTTACCGAGAAATGCGTCTCGTCTCTAATTTTCTCGATAAGTCTTGTGTCGTTTTTGTCTTCCCAACTTGGGGGCAGGCCTGTTAGTGAGGGGGGAAAGGGATATTTACCCACGGACCCGAGGTTTTGGGGGCCCGTGAGGCCCGCGAGGACCCCTTAGGACTAAAAAACATGCTCTTTCCCGCGAGCGCGAGGCCCTCTCAAACAAAAAATTTTGCTTAACAAGTACCCATCAATTTCAAAGATAGTTTAACGACTGTGTAGATCAAAAAGCACAATTTTTTCGGGAAAATTGTCATTTTTTAACGGTTTTCAATTTTTCTTCATAGATGAAGTGAAGTGTAGGTAATAGGAGAAACGAGAAAGAGTAGATTTAACATATTGATTTTCGGAAAAAATTGTACTTTTTCGTCTGCACAATCCAAGTCAATGATTAATCTCTGAAACTGATTTAATCAATAAAATTTTGAATTTTCTTGGAATTTAAAAAATATATTCGAAAATACCTACTTACTTATTGAATTTTTGACAATTCTTGAAGAATTGAAGGTTCTTGAGTTAGTCGACTTAAATTTTTTTGTTATCCACAGCCTACTTCTTTTGCGCAGTATTGGAACTCAAAAATCAAAAATTTTAGATTTTTGTGCCCCTCCCATTGTGGGAGACTTTTTTTCTCTTCAATTTTTCCCCCCGGACCCGGATTTTCTCTGCACGGTCCTACTTGGGGGAGAGGGAAAGGTAAATTTAAAAAAGTTCTACACTAAAACAGACGTAGATTCAGACGGCGATTTTTGGATGAGAGGGAAAAAAATAGAATCATTACCTAATAATGTTTAATTTTGTGTAAATCTTTCGAGGTGGAGGAAAGAAATATAAATGCAGAAAATTCTTCAAAACGGAATGAAATTTTGTAAAAATAAAGTCAAAAATCATGTTTGAAAAGTGAAATTTTACATGCTATTTTTGATTTTTGTGCGATGAAATTCAAAAATATTTAATTAAACATATCCTTAATACTCGGATATCTTCTAAATAACTCGACATGATTGGTAAATACATTCAAAAAGTAGTTAGGAAAAATCCAAAAAAATCACACTTGGCCTTAACAGAACAGAACTTGTGTAGATTTTTTAATAATAAAAAAAAAACAAATTTCAAATGTCCATTTATTCTTGATTTTTTCAGGTTTTCAAAAAGAAATCAAAAATGCACATTTTCAGCCATAAAATAAAAGTTTAACATTTTCAGAAAAAGTTGGCAAAAACAAACCATTTTCAAAAAAACACATGAAACTATATTTAAACAAATTCAAAAACCACTCACTTTCGAGTTTAAAAAAACGAAATTTTTTCCAGGCAAAATCCTCCAAAAAACACTAACCATTGCCTGAATAAAACAAAAAGAAAACATAGTTTTCAGTCAAAAAAAATATATAGGTACCTACATAGAAAAAAAACAAAAATTAATTCACAAAAAAAACAACCCGTGAACATTGCACTTTGCACACATTCAAAAAAAGAAACTCTCCTTTTTCAGAAAATAAATTTAGAAAAGAAAATAAAAAAATGTTTTTGGAAAGAAAACTACGTGCAGAAAATCCCCAAAAACACAATTTTTAGGGCAAAAAATGAACAAAAACATTCTCAGAAAAAATCACAAAAACTAAACCAATCTCAAAAAGTAAGTACCTAGATATATAAATCATTTTCAGGAAAACCCCAAAAAATCTATGACAATTTCGGTGAAAATTTTAAATTTTTACAAAAAACAGCCATTGTTATTAAAATTTGGAATTTTCGCCAAAAATAACAAATCTTTCCAAAATTGTCGATTCTTACCAACAATGCCAATGCTTACAAAAAAAACTACGGTTTTTCGTGAAAGTAACCCATTTTTTGGTAAAAATTACCGTTCTTAGTGAAAATTATGTCAACTTTAGCTCTAATTGATTGGGTTAGGTACATATGTCTCGATTTGATTTGGCTTGGCTCGACTTGGCTAGGTGACAGCAAGATTTTTGACAATTTTAACAACAAAAAAAAATTCTTAACTAATATTTGAATTTCTACCAATAGCAGATTTTTGCCCGAAATGGAAAGGTACGTATGTCAAAAAATGGCAACTGTTACTGTCCCTAAAAATTTCATGTAATTTTTACCAAAAAGTAGCGATCCTCGGATTCTCCCCATATTCTTCCCAAAATTCCCGATTCTTACCGAGTTACCAGGAACGTCAATTTTTATAAAAATGTCTCTATTTTCGATCAAAATTACTATTTTTGGTGAAAGTTGCCGTTTTTTGGCAAAAATTACGTCAATTTTGGGATGAAACTGATTGGCTGGGATCTGTATTGCTCAACTTGGTTCGACATGGCTAGACCGCAGTAAAATTTTTTCAACTTTAACCAAAAAAAAAATAATTTTCTTAGTTAGAATTTCATTTCTACTAATAAAAAAAGATTCTCACCAAAAATGGAAAGAATTGCCAAAAGAATACTCATTTTTACCCCTGAAAAATGTCGGTTTCTGACAAGAGTCAATTTTTACCAAAAATAGCAATTATTACTAGTAAGTAATTGGAATTTTCACCAAATAGTGGCAATTCATAACAAAATTGTCGATTTTTATCAATAACATGAGTTTTACAAAAAATTGCTGTTTTCGGTAAATGATTTTCAGAAAACTTCATAAGAAATCATACATTCTTCAGAAAAACACCAAAAAACCTCACACCATTTTTAGAAAAGAGAATTATCGCCATTGATCACCATTTACTACTCAACATTAAAATCATGTTCACCCCCCCCCCCCCCATTCTGGAATCACAAAAGTTTTTGTTTTTCATTTCCTTTTTGAGAAAAAATTGACCAATTCAAGAACAAAATCTCTCTTTCAAAGAAATGTATTTTGTTTAATTTTGACAGTGCCTATTTTAAAAAATTAGAGAAAAATGTTAGAAAATAATTTTGAATATATTTTTAAAATTTCTCTGTCTTTTCCTGTTTTAAAAAATGTCCATTATTTTCTAATGCGAAAACATAATAACTATCCATGGTTTGAAAATGTTTTCTTCTAAAGTAAAACTTTCGTGATTTTTTTCTCTCGTATCAAAAAATTGGAAAAAAATTACCTACGGCGGCACCTACGTACAAATGATAGCGTTAATGACTATCCCGACATTTTTTTATTAATAAATTTCACTGAAATCGGATATACTTCAGATAAGAATTTTTTCGGCTAAAACTAATAATCTATTCGAGGTCTGACGGAGGCCAACAGTCCACAAATTATTCGCCACCGTTGGAAAAAAAAAATCGTCAAAATCGATTCCCAGTAGGTATTACAATTGTCAGCCATCATCGTCACCATCGATCGCTCATTACCGCAATTACACGAGAAACCGATTACCTCGATTGACAAATTACCTCACTTTTATTTACTTTGACTACGAGTACAGAGTACCTACAGAGCAGACTCACCATGACCTTGCGATACGATATTTAATACGAATTTTTTCCAACAAGCAGCAACTTTACGATTTAATATTCATTGATATCTGGTAGGTAAATCGTATCATAATACACGATGTTAAGTAAGCAATAAAAACCAGTAAATACCTACACGAACCTAAAACAAAAAACTAGTTCCACAATCGTCGTTTTTCAAGTTATACTCTTATAATGCACCAAATAGGTACACGTACAGATTACGTAGATAGGTATAAAAATATGGAAAATTGAAGGGGGAAAAATTAGAATATTTTTTGTGTAATTATCCAGTGTCAGTGATAATTATCGCCAGTGCGAATTTAACATTTCTTACGAATATTGCATTAATTAAATTCGCGATTGAAGTCAAAGTTACCTACAATTCAAACCATTACAACCTTGCTGAAAAAAATTTCGATCGTTGCGACTACCTCGGCGAATTTCAGTAGGTAGGTAGGTATCTAATTAGCCTGGGCGGTGCGCTGATTTGTAGTAGGGTAATTAGTAAAAATGGGAAATATTCGGTTTTAGTCACCAGACCCGAAAATTTTACAATGACGTGCTCGACTAATTATATTTTATAATGTAATCGTGTTTGTAATAGATCGCAATTAAATTTAATTAAGTAGGTATTTTTAAAAAAGCGGTCGGATTAATTTCTACAAAAAAGCAATAATTTCCGGCATCCTACAACATGTTATTTCACAATTAAATTTACGAATTGTATTGGCTGGCTCGTTCGTCGTCAGCGGATTCAATTTATCGTACACTGATTTCGAATTACGCACGCAAATTTGTTTATAACGATTTCATAAGTGAGGGTATAAAATTCCAATTCACCGAGGAATAATTTTTCTGCAACATTTATTCGATTACTAGGTCCGGCAATAAAATATAAAAATATTCTGAACCTAATTCGACGTGATGAGGAGCTTACCTCATTGTATTTTGCATGTTTGAATTTCAAATGAATTATTCTTATGGTAACAGGTCTTATTTTGGAAAAAATGTACAATCATTGGCCTCATTATCAAACCTCAACTTTGTTAATGTGTTTTATTCGATTTAATTCCCGAATTATATAATTCTTTCGTTATGTTTTAATTCACTTGCTCTATTGGATTTTTTTTTTGAAATAGGTATTCTGAACTTAACTCAAGTCTCCGGGTACAAATTCATCGGATCTTGGAGTAACCTTCGTATGATTTATGGATGCAATAATAATAATGGTATAATATTAGATGACTTATCGATCTTGAGCTAGGATCATTTAACAATGCGAGCAAAAGTAATTATTGAAGATTAACCAAAATTCGCACCGTATGTGTAAATTTGAAAATCATGATTACCTTCGGGCCCTTGCTCGATGGTATTTCCTATTTCAAAGATGAATCGCTCAGCATGTGCGTAAATATTTCATTACCATATCACGACGGTGTAATTTTCCGGAAATTTTTACCAAATTATATAATCTTTGGTACGTACACAATCCGTTATCAATTTTGGTTGAAAATAGAACTCGTCTGTAATCAATAAACCGCCAAAAATGCCATCGTACAATTTTTCTGTCAGCGAAAAATTAATTATTTCAACGAGGCTGATAAAAATTACCATTTCTTTAATTTATAAATGCCCATGTTGAAAAATTTCCATCTATTTGTTTCGAGGTGAAATATTCACCTGTCTGGTAGCTTTTCCAACTTTGACAGGTAAATTAGTGAATTAGGTGTGTTTAAAATTACACCTAATTATCCTAAGTGTATCGTTAGTTACGTTTGATGAAAAAAAAATTGTCGGAATTCATTAACTTATTCTTCGTAACTATAGTAGAGCTAACGTTGTTTTAAAATATTTTTATTTTCGGCTCTTTTAATTAATTAAAATCGTGTTGTAAACGAATGGGTGTACTTTATCGTTGGTGTAAACATGCGATAGTAAAAACTGCCTAGTTGGCAATTTTTTTTTTGAAATTATGTTGACGAATTATAATTTTATTAATGTTGCTCTTGTTGATACCTATGTGTACTTTTCTATTTCCCAAAAATTGAAACGGTTTTAATAGACAGTTTTCCTAAAACTGGACGATTTTTCAAAATTTGGATAATTTCCCAAAAATGAACCCATTTTTCAGAATTTAGACGATATTTTCAAAATTGAAAGATTTCCTGAAAATTAGAAGTGAACTACTATTATCTAGAAATTTGACGACGTTCTATAAGTTGGAAAATATTTCAAAACTGGACGATTCTACATCACTGGAAAAATTCACTAGAAATTGGGCAGTGTTCCAGAATTTGGACAGTTTTCCAAATTTTTCAAAAGTTAGTCAATTTTTCAAAAATTGGTTAATGTTCCAAAATTTGAACGATTTTTCTAAAAAAAAAAAAAAAAAACAAAAAAAGGAACGAATTTAAAAATTGAATAATTCTTCAAAAATTAAACAATTTTCCAAATATTAGATATTTTTTTCAAAAACCTCACAATTTGTTTTCCATAAAGGGATAGGTTTTACAAAAATTGGTTAATTCTTTTAAAATTGAAATTTTTCGCAGAAGTCAGACGATTTTCTAGAAATTGAACAATTTCTCCAAAATTGGTCGATTTTCTAAAATTTTGGACATTTTATTGGAATATTTTCCATTTATTGGTCGTTTTACAAAACGCGAATGTTTCAAAAGTTGGACAATGTTTTAAAAAGAAGTCATTTTTTTTAAAGTTGATCAATTTTTCAAAAATTGGTTAATGTTCCAAAAATTGGACGGCTTTTCTAAAAGAAGGAACGACTTTTAAAAATTGGATAATTCTCTAAAACTTAAACAATTTTCCAAAAAATAAAAATTACTTAGATATTTTTTTCAAAAATCTCAGTTTTTTAAACGTTGAAGTAGTTAGGTAAGTATTCTGCAAAAATTAAACGTTTTTTCAGAAATGGGTAGGTTTTACAAAAATTGGTCAATTCTTTTAAATTTTTTTGCAGAAGTCTGACGATTTTCTAAAACTTCGGACATTTCATTGGACTTTTTTCCATTTATTGGTCGGTTTACAAACCATGAATGTTTTGAAAATCGTTCTAGTGTTGGTAAAATCTTATGATTCTAGGAGAAAGCTTTAACTACTAGAAAATCATTTAGTTTCTTTAAAATTATCCAAATCGTCCAATTTTTGGAAAGTCATTGAAAAATCATCGAAATTTTGGAGAATTATCCAAGTTTTAGAAAATCATCAACTTTTCAGAAAATCGTTCAAATTTTGGATATAGGTATTATCATGTTTTCGGAGAGTCGTCCAATCTTTTTGATAGATTATACATTATACAAGCTTTGAAAAATTGTGAAATTAAGTTCATAATTTTTCCAAAATTGGTTGATGTTAAGAAAATTGATAGATTTTTCACAAAGTAGATAATTTTTCCTAACCATGAAAGATTTTCTGATAAAGGGGTGATTTTTTAAAACTTGGATAATTTTCCAAAAGTTGGATGATTTTCCAGAAATATGGAAATGGTCCAAAATGATTTTTTTTTAAATTAAATGATTCTTCAAAAATCTGATATTTTCCTTCACATAGAACGATTTTTCAAAACTAAACGATATTCCAAAAATTGGACGATTTTTCCAACACTTGTTGATTTTCCTGAAGTTGAACAATTTTCCAGAAATTGAACGATTTTCCAAAACGTAAGTATATGATTTTTCAGAAATTATACGTTTTTCCAGCAATGGGAGATTTTTTAAAAACCGGAATATTTCACCAAAATTGAACATTTTGGACGATTTTTCAAAACTTGGATAATTTTCAAGAAATTGATTACCTTTTCAGAAATTTAAAAAAGTGAACAATCTTTTCTGAAAATAGTAAAATTCTCCATGGGCGATTTTTTTAAAATTTGATTTTTAAATTGAGATTTTTGTAGAATTTAAACGATTTTCCAGGATAATTTGCTAGAAAAATGCGATTTTTCAAAAATGAAATACTTTCCAAAATTGAACTTGAAAATAATTTTCCAAAAATCATGAGGTTTTTCAAAAAACGAGATATTTTTCAAAAATTGTGCCTTTTTCCAAACCCTTACATAATTTTCCAGAAACAG
Source organism: Pseudococcus viburni (assembly GCA_033439095.1). Taxonomy (NCBI): domain Eukaryota; kingdom Metazoa; phylum Arthropoda; class Insecta; order Hemiptera; family Pseudococcidae; genus Pseudococcus; species Pseudococcus viburni. The sequence goes on along the minus strand of JAVBJF010000428.1, from coordinate 110,371 downwards.
AGCAATTTTTTATGAAATTGTAGGTTTTTGCTAAAATTAAACAATTTTCCGAAACCTGATAATTTTCCAGAAATCAGACAATTTCTGTGAAATGAAACAATTTCCCAAAAAATAGATAATTTTTCAAAACTTGAATGATTTTTGAGAAATTGGACAATTTTCCATAACTTGAACAATTTTTCAAAAATTTCTTAATTTTACAAAATATTTAAACACATATCTATAAATAAACTGAGAATATTTCTTCAAAAATTAAAAAAAAAATCATTAAAAAACTCAAAAACCTTCTCCAAAAAATTATAACAACATATACACAAATTAAGGGAAATTATTTATTTACCTTCACTTATTACACTAGACGAAAATTATTTACAATTCGACTTCACATTAAAAATAATTATTTAATCTGATTAAATTTACACGAATTTTTAAAAAAACTACAAAATGTACGTTGTTTCTATACATTTACACGATGAACAAAGAGAAAAATCAGAAAACTATTTTTTTACTATAAAATTAATCATTGTAAAACTACAACCAAGTAAAATAATTGGCAAGAGAGCTTTTTATATTGGCAATAAGACGTAATAAAAACCAACGTATTGGGACAGGGACGATATTTTAAATTTGTACAAAAGAGAACACAGAACACAGCTCGAAGCGGTGTCAATATCCCAAATGTTGTCACTAGGAATACTCCAGGATTTCTTTTAGCATCACAACCATTAAGTATACGAAAATCATTAACATATTACTGACAAAATTAACACGTTAGTTTCAATAATAAAACAAAAAACAAAAACGTCGAATTTGAAATTTCAGTGGCCTGAAGTAGGTATAAATTACACGAGTACAAAATAAAAATAATTGTTCTTGAAAAAAAATTACATAAGTATTAAGCTCGATATTACTCGAAAATTTTCCGGTATTAACGCACCCATCACTTTTCCCATCAGCTTAGAATCATAATTAAAGAAAATAAATTAAGTTCATATACAACGATTACAGATAAAGTGGTCGTACCAGCAAAATGGGCGGTTACATTAATTTTATCATTTAAAAATCACCTAGGTATTTCCAGGTTGAAATATTTTTTCCAATACTTTGTGATGTTTTGATATAAATTTTTTTACTGTTTCGATAAAATTCCAAAAATCACGTACTCGAAGGTAAAAAAATCGAGAATTCGCTGGCGAAATAAAAAAACGACGACCATTTACGTATAATAATTCTTAATATTTACATCGGAGATCAGGCTAATCAATATAACCGAATAAATCCCTAAATGTCACACAAACGGACCCACAATATCCGTAATAATTATACTTAAACTCTTCGTAAGGGGAGGGAGAAAGGGAAGGGGAGACTCATCATCACATCAATACATCACTTTGGTCAATCAGGGAAAAAATTCTAATTTAAATCGCGTTCGAAACGCCCAGTTCATAATCTAAATCTAAAAATCCTAAACGTTGCAGCGAAAATTGAGGAAACTCGGTCCACAGAAGATCTTCTCGTATCACAATCATCAGCAACGGACGATTTTTCAGAGACGAACATATTTAGAGAGATAATGACTCGATTCGAATACACTTTCGTTATGAACTTAGCTGCGAAATAAAGTAAACTATTCTAGGAGGATTCTAAGTCAGTCTGAGGCTATTTTTTGTTCGCGACGAAAGCTCTGTTTCTTAGCGAAGTTTCGTCAGCGGTGTAACTAGTCTTGGGTGAGCTTCCGGCAGGTTTCGGGTAAGCGGTTTTGGTCTTGTCGTCGTCGGACGAAGAAGAAGTATCGTCGGTGACGGCAGGTAACATGCAAGGGAACTGGAGTCTCTTCCAGTTGATGGAGAAACCGATGTTACCGTTTTGTTCGGATTCGTTGCCGGATTTCTGGCTATCTTTTGACTGTTCGACTGGTTTCGAGGAACCGTTGGTGACGGCTGCGGCTGCTTTTTCAGCGATAAGCTGCGAACATACGAGTTTAGATTTTATTTCAAGGATGAATTTTTAATTAACGTGAATAATGTACACGAGTCGGTTTTTCTGACGTGGAATGTGTCGGTACAAGTGCAACTTACTCTTTGTTTTTTATTGTACGCTTGTTTGTAGAAATCTGAGAATAAGAAGTAGAACATAACGGCGTGCATTCCGATCCAGAATACGAAAGCTTTTGGATAATTGCATTCGACGAAGAGCAGTTGGAAAGCGTGGATGAAGACGCAGATGAATTGTATCTGTGAAATTTACCATTCCAAGATCAGTATTGAATTCGGATTGATTGAAATATTAAAATTTTGAAAATTACCATTTGAAGAGCGGTCAAGTATCTCTTCCACCATAAATATTTCTGCATTTGTGGTCCCATGGCAGCCAACATGTAGTAAGAGTACATAATTATGTGCACGAAAGTGTTCAATAAACCGAAGAACGTACTGTGACCCCCTGAAAAAATCCATAATTAGTCATTTCCTGTAAAATTATATTTTTTGAGGGCATAAGCGCACCCAGGGGGGATCGAGCCCCCCTTAAACTCGACAAGGAGATTTTTTCAACATAAAAATGTCGAAGAAGAGTACCTATGATTTTTTTTTAATTTTCGCCCTCGTTTCGCTCGGGCAGTATTTTAGTAACTATTTCTTGATTAAACATACCTACCCCTCTCTAAATTTGAATCAGTTGAATTTGCATAAATTCTGTCTTTTTTAATCAGTGAAATAATTTTCATTGAAAATTACTGATTTTTCAGTGACTTTTCGGCCAAAAATGACTAATTTCTCAGTCAATGCCCCATCCATAAAAAAATCAATAATTTTGACTGACTAAAAAAATCAGAAAATCTCATTTTTCAATTTTTTTTCGCTCAAATCTGTAGGTATGTAAATGTATTATCTGTCTACAGAAAATACCCTAACTACTCCAGCCCCATTTAAATAACAGGTCAGCTTCATTTTTTCATTGAATACTGACCCCTCCTCCCATTTTTTCTCGAAATTTGAGCCCCTTCTCTGAATAATTTCTGAGTGCGCTTATGTTTAGGGTTCTCTTGTGTTAATTTTATTTACCTGGAGTGAATTTAACTCCGAACCATACACTCAATGGCATAATTCCGTGATGGATAACGTGTAAAGTGGTCACTTGGTCGTACTTCTTCCTTAATACGAAGAAGAACTGTAAAAAAAGAAAAAAAATGCACATTAAAAATTATAAATCAAGAATAAATAACCGTATAAAAATTTAATTATACTTTAAAAAAAATTAAACAGGCGATAAAATTTCATTCTTAGAAAAAAAATCACCAATGAAATAATAAAAAATAAAATTGCCATTAAAAAGAAGAAAAAACCAACCGTGTCGAAAAATTCGGTGAATTTCGAGAAGTAATACCACCAACAACCTCGAGCAACCTGCAATAATAATTGACCAGAATTAATAAAATGGTATTCAAGTAAGTAAATCAAATCAAGTCACTACAAAATAAAATGAGTAAAAAGTTTGCTCTGGAAAGTTGTATTTACTTACTCTGAGTGCAGCTGGTGAATAAGAGTAATCTACTGGTTCGCATCTTAAACTGTATCCTCTCATCCATGCGCTATCCATAGCCTGAGGAAAAAAAGAAGAAAAGAATTAATATCTTTTTCTAAAAATATTTGGGTGTTGAAATAATTGCCTATTTATAATTTGAAGGAAAACAAATTCGTTCAATTAAATTAGTGTATGGTAGAAAATAAGTGAAGTAGTGGAGTATTTTCAGAGGTTTATAATTTATTTGAGTCGTATTTATAGGGAGGAGGCTGGTAATCGACCTAAAAATTGAAAAAATTATGGAATAATTTTGGGTTATTCATTTAGGAGGGATTTTCGTTTTCGATTCATTACAGGAATAATTTTTAAAATTTAACTCAATCAGAATGTTGATAATTATTTTTCTACTTCCTCTTTTCGCTCCCCCAATTTGAAAATTTAGGATTTTTTTCATTTTCGTTTTCAAAAAGCAAAATTTAATAATTTATCCAGAAATGACACCGAAATTTGAGCTTCGAGGATTTAAAAATGACATAGTTTCTTTAGAATTTAAATCAGGCAAAATATCATACAAATTCATTCAAAGCTTGGTTCATTTTAATCAACAAACTGAGTATGTATTCGTAACACTTAATGTATGTATTTTGCTCATTGAAGTTTTTGAAAAGTCAAAATCCCTTCAATACTCAAACGAGATAAGCAAAAATTGCAAATCACATATTTTGTAGATTTTGATACTCAGAACACATTTTAAAATAAACTATGAAATAATCCTAATTTTTTGAGATCTGATTAAATTCGAGAAAAAAATTTCATAAATTCAAATATCAAACAGGTAATCATGAAAAAATGATTTTTTCAAAAATAAATTTTCAATGAAAAATACCTATAACATTTTTTTGCAACTCCCTTAAATACCTTGTTATCTATTTTTGCCTATCTGCCTTCTGAAGAGGGTAAAATGAACTTCTAAAATCTCATATCAGTGTCTCGTTTTGGCCTTTCTTTTGACTGTTCAGCAGAACAATAGTACAAAAGTAATGCCTACACCTCAAAGCAACTTGGTCAAAATTTTTACCCTCCTTCCTACTGAATTCTTACCCCCTCCCCCTCCACACCGATCAGAAATTAAAAAAAATTAGCAAAACAATTTTTTGAATTATTTTTCGGGGGCAATGTATTTTTAAAAATCACGTACCTACTGACCTAGGCCATTTCATGTTTTTTTAAATTTTCTTTAAAGAAATCCGGTAATTTTTTGGGTAGAAAAAATTCGATAATTTTTTGGGCATTTAAAAATCGATAATTTTTTGAGTACCTACCTAAAAAATGTTTATATGTATTTTTTTGGAAACTAAAAAAAATTAATATTTTTTTGGATAGGTACCTAAAAAATTATTTCAAAACGAAAATGTTCAAAAATGGCCTTCTTTATTTTGTAAAGAAAAAAAATTTTTAAAACTGATTTTTCCAAATACTTGCCACTAAAAATTAGATTAGAGTAAAAAAATGAGTGGAAATAATATTTTTGGCTAAAAAAACCATACTGATACCACTTTCGTCAAAATTAAAATTTTGCATCAAATTCCCAAATTTTCTTGACGATTCTTAGACTTTTAAAATGTTGGTAAGGAGTGAAGATTGTGTCAGAAAGGCGAAATTTTTAGCATTCAGTTATGAGTTGCAAACATTTTTTTCGTTCTATCCTCCAATCAAATTTCAAGAAAAAAAGGGCAAAATTATTTCCCGTAATACATTTTTATTTTTTAAAACACTTTTTAAAATCAACTACCTACGTAATTTTGATCTATCTTTCACTTTGAAATAGCTAAAGCTAAAAGACATGTCAAAAATTGTGAAACTAACTCTTTCGGTATTCAATGTGGGCAAAAAATTTCAATCATATCACCCCTTCACCGGTTTTGTACATTTTTTCAAATTCATCATTCATCAACATTGATCTGATGCATATTTTGCCCATCTTTTACATTGAAGGAACTAATAAGCTTTATCGAAAATAAAAAAATGTAGCTATTCAAATTAATATTCTTCGCTGGAAAAATTTGGTAGATAGGAATCATTTTTGGCATATCATTCATTTCAAACAAGAAATTCGCAAAATGCAACCCATTTTCCCAGAAATTGGCAGTAAAAATACTCAAATAATCTAAATAGACTTAATCCGAGGAAGAGAGGAGGGGCGAAAACACACTTTTTTGTTTTTTTGGATTCCTAATAAAACGAAATTCGAACAAAAATTTTTTAAAAATACTGCAAATATTTTCTCGAGCTGTAAACCACATTTCATTAAAATTGACCAATATTGAGTCGAGCCGTGTGAGATGACGTAATATAAAGGAGATATAGGGTGGGAGGGTGGAGGGAGGGGTAAAATGCTGTGAAGATTTCCATTTTTCTGGCTTGTAAGAAAATAGTATTTCGTAGAAAATTCAAAAGCCAAAAATTTCTAAAAAAAAATGTTCACAAATTGCAAACACTCATTTTTTTAAAAATTGAGAAATGCAATTTTGTGCTTTACCCCTCTCCTCGGTCCTATTCTTGATACAGTTCAAGTAGAAACAATATCCTTCGAAATTGTACGGAGCAAAACTGAATACAGGGTTGGTATGTATTGAAAAACCTAATTTTTTTTCAAAATTAAAACCTCGAAGCGGTATGGAAATTTTTTACGATGAATTATTCATCCTGCTTTGCATCTTTTCTCTTCGCACAAGAGGTATAATTTCCAAAAATAATTAAGCCAAATAAAACGCGGGCTACAATTAATAATAACAATCTAACCAATCAAATATGTATTACACACATGCGTAATTTGAGCAGCTAAGGTTCTTACGTAGTTCGTACAAAATCATCAATACAAATTATCTCGAAAAAAAAAGCGATTCCGGTACCTATCATATTATTTACACGAAACCGCCAATTGAAAACACGAAGATCAAAAATAAACTACGAGAACCTAAATTCCAAAATTTTGCCACGCTGATCATACCGACGCTCGTAAACTCTGGATGTGTAAGCATTCGGCAATTACAAATCAAAGAATCGGCGATTTTTCAAAGATGGCACGTTGAAAAGCGTGAAATATGATTAATCCGACAATAACGATCGACCAAGGCTAAACAGGGCACCGTTAGCACTACGTACTCGGCGTATATTTACATCGATGTGAACAACCCTTGGTGAAAATTTGTCGCCATTTCAAGGTAAGAAATACCGCTTCGAGTGTTACTTTCATATAAAAATAAAATACTCCGTACTCCGTACTCCGTAGTATGTGTAACGACCTCATACATACATTTAAATTACTCAGAGTCGTTTGTGGTGTATTAGGTCAAACGCCTTTATGGATATTTCGTCGTAATTTCCAATTTACCTATAACGCATTATACGTTATGCTTACTTCGTAAAATAACCACGAGGAGAATATAACTTGGATGAGGTTGTATACGAGTAAAGTCTTTCGCAGCGCGAATGGTTTACGATTTTCCATATACTTTGGTCCGATAACTTTGACAAGCAGGACGTACGTTAGGCAGACTAACATCGTAGGGAATGGACTGCTCATTAGGAACCAGTCCTTTACTCGAGGATCTGAAAAAAACGAAAAAAAAATTAGTTTTTCTCTTAATTTCATCACAGATTTGTAAAAATAACCTCAGATTCGTGTTCAGCCTTTTTGAAAACCATAAAATCCCATATTCATCAAGATTTGGGCGGATTGAAGTGAAAAAAATGGCGTGGATTTGGACGAAAATTGGTAAAGTAGTTAACTTTGAGTGGGAGACCGTCCAAAAAATTTTGAGTCCTCCAGCCAAAAGGAGGACGGAGCTAGGGGACCTCGAAGTGGAGTCATTTTTGAAAAAATGCAGTTTTCGCCAATTTCGGGTAGTTCTACCTGCTGGGAACTTTGGGCTCGCTGAAAACGTGCAATTTGAGTTTCTGCATCTCTCTGAATCATTGACGTCGAAATTGGGTGCCATTTTTTGTTTTCTACAAGAGAACAGAGAAGTTGAAAGATCATGAATTCGATGAATTTTTTTTTACCAAATTCAAATCGATCAAACATCGAGTACCTAGAATAATTTTCTATAAAATTAAAAAAAAAAATTGCATGGCAGTGCTACCAACGGATTGGCGCAATTTTCATAAATGTTTTTTAGTCATTAAAATAAATTTCAAATAAATTTCCTAGAAGTTTTTAATGAAAATTTCGTAAATCAAAATGCAGTTGATAGCATTACCATTAAAATTTTTTGAAAAATTTCATCAAAAATTATTCTAGGTGACCAAGAAATTATTAGCTCGATTTTGAGGTGTTTGAGTGAGCGATTTGAATTTGATAAAATTCAAAAATTTATCAAATTCGCCATCTTCAACTTTTCAACCCCTTGTAGAGGGCAAAAAGTGGTATCCAAATTTGAAATCAATGGTTCAGGGAGGTATAAAAACTCAAATCGTGCCTGTTTAGGAGGGAAGGGGAAACCTAAGTTTCCAGCAGGTGGCACTACCCAAAAATAGTAAAAACCACCTTTTTTTAAAAAATGGTCTTACTTTGAGGTACCTTAGCTTTGTCCTCCTCAGGGCTAAGGGACTTAAAATTTTTTTGAGAGGTTTTCCATTCTCCCACTCAAAATAAACTACCTCGCCAATTTTTGTCAAAATCCAGGATAATTTTTTTCGACCGACCCTAATGAAGATAATTCATAAATTATTCATAATTTACCCCCCCCCCTCCCCAATTCTCACCTATTTTTCTCAAAAGATGAATAACTTATTTAATCAATCGATACGACAAAGATTATTAATTTTAATGAACGGAAAATAACCACGAATCGATGGCTCAGTTTACCTACGAATTCGGTAAATACGTGTGAAGAAATCTCAGCCCTTCTTCTTTCTCTTCCCCTTATCGCCGGTGATTTCTTATTTACCAATAATTTCGTGCGATTTGACATGTACATTTCCATAAAATTAATTATTCCGAACACGTATCCGTTTCTTTGAAATATTTACGACGTTGTTGGTAAAAAATTAATCTTTGTAACGTATAAAATGACAGAAAAAAGAGAGAGAGGAAATGGAATGAGAAAAAAGTCATCTGGAATATAGATCGTTGAGTTTTCAAATAGGCTGAATTGAAATTCGATTCTAAAATTAACTAAATAGTACAATACCTAGGTGTAGGTACCTAGTAAAATATTATTTATGGGATTTCATATTATGTAACGATTTCTAAAGGTTACTACCATCGTAATTTTCAACGTAATCTGAAACTCTGTTTTGCTAATAAATCGCAATTTTGAAATGTTTTTTTGAAAAATTAATTTCCCATGAAAGTAATACAGCTCAGCTTGTTCCCAAGTTCAAGGTTTGCCGACGTTTCGATAACTCACAAGCCAAGAACACGGAATAATTGAATTCTAACTTGATGCGTCTCGTTTAACGATTGTAAGGAAATCGCTACGATAAAGAATGAATTAAAATGTACATTATGGGAAAGCTGATCGAGGTATTATTGAACATGCAAATTTTTCGACAATAATTTCAAAATGGCAATACCCTAAGGACGTTGAAGACTCGCGTTTCTGTCGGAGATACCTTTGAGATGAATTTAAAGAATGGAAATTCTAAAAATTTAAGAGAAAAACTGAAAAATTTCAAGTCTAATACTTTTTAAAAGAAATAATGCTTCAAAATTTCTTAGTACTCGTACTTTATGAATTCTTTTTTTGAAACAAGGAGGAAAAAAAATTACATTAAAATTAAAAAAGATTATTTCATCACATTTTGAAAATGTCGGACTTCCAACACAATTTCATGATTTTATGACGATTTCATTAAAAATGGCATTCTAATGTAGTAATTTCGTGATTTATTTAAATTTTTTTAAATCCATGACTTTATGCAGATTTTGACAATGATTTCGGGACTTTCTGTAAGTTTTGTCAAAAAAGACATTTCATGATTTTCTGTATATTTTTATAAAATTATAACACTCGAGTTTCATTATTTAAAAAAAAATTTGTCAGAAATTTGATTAATTCAATTTCACGATTTTCTAATAAGAGCCTCCCTCCCCTCTACCCATAAGATGGTAAAATCAGCCTTGGATCCAAAATTGGTCAAAATTGGTCCTACATGTTGCCTGTAGGGTAAAAACTTTCCACATTAATTTTTGACCCCCCCCCCCCTCCATTCAAGAGATATTGTCCCCAAAAGTTTATAATTTGTATATTTATTTTTTGGAAGGGATGAACGAAAAATTTTATAATTTTCACAATTATTGACATTATGAAGGAATTCATATACCTTTCTAAAAATTTTATTCCAAAACTATCTTCAATTTGATTCCAAGAGTTTCTGAAAATGCCCTGGATATTTTGACAAAACCACATTTATCTCATTATTCTTATTAGTGACTTTCCAAAAATTTTACCAAAAATGACAATTTTATTTCAAAATTTTGTCAAAAATCACAGTACTTGCCATTTTTATGACTATCCAAAGTTTTTGTCAAAAATTATCTTAATTTTCATGATTTTTTAAGTTTTTGGACAAAAGATCAAAGTGATATTAACCTTTGTTCGAGTTTGGGTTGGGGGAGAATGTTTGGGGTAGAAAGTTTTCCCCTACAGAAAAATAGAAAAATTAATTGTACAATTTTCCCCTTTTAGACATGATATTAAAAAAAAAATTGTTCTCACTTCTTTCTAGCAAAATTGTTGTCCCAATTTGAATAAAATATCTTCCTTTTTAAAAACTTAAAAAAGACTTGATTTTTCAACTTTTAATTTTTTTTTAAATTCTGATTTTCTAGTGATTTTTCTCATTGATTTTCCTGTGATTTTTCTCACTGGTTTTCCTGTGATTTTTTCACTGATTTTCCTGTGATTTTTCTCACTGATTTTCCAGTAATTTTTCTCACTGATTTTCCAGTGAATTTTCTCACTGATTTTCCCGTGATTTTCTCACTGATTTTCCTGTGATTTTTCTCACTGATTTTCCACAGATTTTTCTCACTGATTTGTTTTTAGTAAAAAAAATTTCATTGATTTTCTCCTGTGTTGCAATTGTGAGTGTTTCTCAGTGATTTTCGATAATTTTCATTGATTTATAATTGAGAAAGTAGATTCAACGTTGAATATAATCGTACTTTTAGACTTCGAGTATTAAAAATATGTAACATTTTATACTTTTTTTTACAAATTGTAAACTACTGACCTGAGTATTGATAACTGAATATATCAATAGAATTTTCGTAACAATATATTGCATTAAACATTGTAACAAAAAGGATCGTGAACTTATAAAAATGAAATTGCCAAATATGAAGCATTATAAAATAATTTTCAATACATTGGTACGTTAAAAGCAAAAAAAATTCAAAAAATCAAACAAAAAAAACGAATTTAAAAAAATCAAATTTCATTGATAAAACAATTTTTATCAATTCGATACACAAAAATCAATTTTTTGAGCACTTCACACCGCACAGCCAACAATTTCTGATTAATCAATGCTACTCGTAGCTTTTCGTTGAAAAACCAAAAATTAATCCCAATTTCTTCTTTTCTGTCCGTCTGGGGAAGGTCTGGGGTGAGCAATTTTGATTTTCCAACTCTCATTAAATCGTAATATTTTAATCATGGTTTGAGAGAACAAGAAACCATCCAAATAAAATTAAAAATTTCCGGTCATAAATTTAAAAAAAAAATCCCCAATATTTTTGGAAAACAAAGAAAAACCCTAAAATTTCCCAAGACTGTAAATAAACCAGTTCCGAATTCTTTCAAATTTTCAGAATTTTAATGAGGAAGCTAAACATAATAATTTCTACATTCTACCAAATTCTCTTCATCTTTCCTCTACTTCGGTACTACTCATTCATTAACCGAACTACGCATAAATAAATGATATCATAAAGTACATATCGTATGTAGAATATTAGAAGTCATTACATTTTAATCGAATATTACAAAAAAATTCCAAGGTAAACGAGAATCTTACGATGTGTAACAAAGATACGTGAAAATATTCGCTATAACTTTGCATTGTAAAAAAAAAAAAGAAAAGAAAAACCATATGCGCCGTTCGTTATACATATTCATTATAATTTTACACCAACTCGAGATTCAAAATTACCGCATCTTCGCAGGTAATAACCGCATCCAGGCTGGAGTAAATCCAGCAAATGCGATGAACTGGTACGAGGGTACAAATTACTCAGTCTAATTTGTACATTACGAGACGAAAAAATTACACCGAGTCGAGATGCGGCGATTTTTCAGAATCTAGTTTAATTGAATACGACGACGATGAGAAAAGCTTTTTATGAACAATGGTCGTGCTATATACGACACGTCCTATATGCATTTCATTACGGTACTTCGATAATTTCCAAGTATAGAACTATAGGAGTCGAAATTTCGTTATGTAAAAGATCAATATCGAAGTTATTGCGAGTATTTTCATAACCACGTGAGAATTCGCGACGAAGGTCGCCAGCAGAATATAATTTTCATTTCACTCACCGCTGTAATCGTTCATCAGTACTCTGTAGCCGTCTACAATCCGATGGAGCACCATTTTGACGATCTATTTATTGACCTGCGGGAAAAAAAAAACGAAAATTAATATAAACTAGCAAAATCGCCTATTGCCATCGCAATATACAGAAATAAAATATATTTTTTGGTTTCACTGTCTACCGGCATTCGATAGATTTCCCTTTTTTAAACGAGATGACCTTGACTTAGCTCCTTATTCAGAATATTTTACACCCCACCCCGAGTAGCCGGCCATTTCGACATAATTACACCAAGGAACGCGTACATAGCACCACGAAGGTCTACATTATATTAAAATTTCTTTCATCCTATAGATATCTTATACTTATATGTATATGCATCGAAGACCGACTCGATTATTCGTAAAATAAACTGGTTTACGGTATACACACTAATAAATCTGCTATCGAATTATTTTCGTTACGTATATTCTTATTAGGTCATTAACACGAGGATTTTTTTCATCCATAAGAATGAATTCGGTATGTAAATAACCAGCACTGGAGGAGCTACCGAGATGCCAGATCAGACGATCTGCAGCGGGCTTAAAATAGGTCTAATGTGCTTTTTAACTGCTGTTAACAACTTTATTTAAAAGTATAATTTACCTATAGCGGTGGTTTTTTATTCAGAAAAGAATTCGTGATCGTAAAGATTGCATATTATTGTTTACAACAAATTATGTAATCGTGCGACAGATTTTTTATTACTTTTTCACCAGTTTGAAAGACGAATTTTTGAGTTTAATGAAATTGGAATTTTTGAATTTTTTTTTTGCAAATGATGGGAATTTTTTTGAAATTTTCCAGATTTTGTGAAAAAATTGAAAAATTGATTCGAGATGGTGTAAATTTTGCCTAAATATAATTTTGAAGGAGTTTTTTCCCATTCCAAAGTTGAGGAGGTGAAGATTAGAAATCGCAAAGAAACAATTTTGATCTTTAAATTTCAATTTCAAAAATCGGCTGAATAATTTGGAAATTTGAAAAAGAAAATTGAAAAAAATCATCGTATGATATAAAAACATCAACGAAGTATTTCACTTCCACTTCAGCTTCGATGAAAAAAATTTACTAAAATTGTCAGAAAACCCCGAAAACTGAGAAAAAGCACGACAATAATCTTTCCTCATTATTTTTCTGTTGATATATTAAGCATTTGCTACAACTGCTACAAATAAGAGCAAGAAATCATTCAAATCTAAAAATTTTTCAATTTTTTTATAAGTCTGGTAAGTATAAATTAGGAAAAAGAGCTCCAAGACGTGAAAAATTGGCGAAATTTGATAAATTGCACAATCAAATGGTGTAGGTTAGGTACTCAGATAGAAGAATATGGAATGAAATTGTACCGGAAAAATTTTTATTCCTACTTCCTTCTCTTCCCCATAAATTTACTTCTTTTTTTACCACATTTTTTCTATTTCCATTAACTTAATCTTTTTTGTTCTTTAAAAATCAATCAGTACGAAAAATTTTCAATTTTTGGATTTCTGAGTTGGGGACATGATTTTTATAACAGATATTCAAAATGAATTCATTCACAAATTGAAAATTTTGATTCGCTGATTTATTTGTGAGAAAGCAAGAGTGTATTTCATTGCAGATTGATGTAAAAAAAAATAGAATCAAAACCAATATAATGAGAACTTTATTCAGGCGTAATTTTCATTAGGCTGAAATTTCATTCAAAATTTTAACTTTATTTCCGTATTATTTTTTTTTTTAGAAAAATACTCACTCATGAGACACCTTTTTTGAAATTTTATCGATTTGAAAAACTTGATTTCATCATTATTCGATTATTTTGAACAACTGAGAAGAAAATGGGGAAGGGGCAAGACAAATTTTTATTTTTAAATCGTGAATTGTTCAAGGAGAGAAGAACGGAAGCGAAAGAAAAAATAATAAAAGCTCATTAAAATTTTAAAAAAATACAAAAAGAAAATGAGTTTTTTTTAAATTAAGAAAAAAACAATTCATGTATTTTCAAAATGGTAATTTTTGAGAAGGGAAAAGAGAAGGGAGAGAAAGCATGGAGCGTTAAGAATAATCGAAAATCAGTAAAATTAAACGTTTCGAAAGAAAAGTGCAAAAAGAAACTGAAACAATTTTCAATTTTTAAAAATCAATTCATTTATGCTTGACGAATTTTTCAAGAAGAATACGGAGGCGGAGGAGAAAAGTGTTAATAATAAGTATGTACATGTACCTAATCGAAAATCAATAATAAATCTTTTTTTTTTATCATCTTAAATCTATTCATAGGCACACCCACCAGAAATTGTGTAAGGGAGGGGCTCAGATTTTGAGAAAAAATTGGGGGGGTGTCAAAATTCAATGAAAAAAATGAAGTAACCTGTTATTTCAGTGAGGCTGGAGTAGTTGGGGTATTTTCAGTATGCAAATAATATACCTATACCTACAGATTTGAGCGAAGAAAAATTGAAAAATGACGAGATTTAATGATTTTTTTTTAGCCAATATTACTAATTTTTTCTGATAAAAAATGGGAAATTGACTGAAAAATTGGCAATTTTTGACCAAAAAATCAGTGAAAAATCACAAATTTTCAAAGAAAATTATTTTACTGAATAAAACAGACAGAATTTTTGCAAATTCAACTGATTCAAATTTAAAGAGTGGTATATTTAGTTAAAAAATTATAAAAAATCGTTCTCTTCTTCAACATTTTTATGATGAAAAATCTCCTTGTCGAGTTTAAGGGGGGGCCTCGAGCCCCTGAGCCCCCCCTTAGGTGCGCCCCTGAATCGATTCATTCTTAAATTCGTGAATTTTTTAAGGAAGAGGAAAACAAGGTATGATGTGACAGAGGAATAGCAGGAAATGCAAAAAACAAAAAATAATAGAATTTCATAAATGTTAAATGAAAAATGCAAAGAAACAAACAAAACTTTGAAAAATAATTTTTGATGAATAATTTTTAAATTGGCGAATATTTTGAGGGGGGGGGGGGTAAGGGGGACCACAAGCAGGAAACCTTCAAAAAATGAGTTTTTTTAAAAAAATCAATTCATGTATTCTTAAATTGGAAAAGTTTTTAAGAAGAGAAAAGGGTAGGAGGACAAATGAGAAAGAAAGCTAAAAAAATCAGGAAAATTTCAAAATTTCAAAAAAAAACTGTGAACAAAAGACGAATTTCTTAAAAATTATTCTCAATGATTTATTTTTAAATTGGTCAATTTTTTGAAGAGAAGGAAAAAGAGGCAGAGAAAAAAATGAAAAAACAACCGAAACTGATAAAAATTCAACATTTCAATATTGAAAAGTGCAAGCAAGAAACTAAACAATATTTTTTAAGTGTTCAAAGTACCTAATTAATTCTCAAATTGATGAATTTTTTCAGGAAAAGTTGAGAAAGGAGAAAGGGGAAGAGCGAGGAAAGGGAAAAAGAAGGAGGGAAAGAGGCGGAGAAACAGGTGGGAAGCTAAAATGCCCCAAACTTGTTCAAATTAAAAATTTTGAAAAAAAATTCGACCAAGATGCAAGAAAATTCATTAAAAATAATTTTCAATGAATTTTTCTCCAAATTAGTGAATCTTTTGAAAAGAGAAGTGTAAAAAAGGAAACCGTCAAATCAAAACTAATCGGAAAAACAAAATTTTGTGAGACAAATGCAAACCAAAAATCAAACAGACTTTTTACCAATTTTTGATGTCATTTATTTTTATTCTGTGAATTTTTTGAAAAAGAAAAGGAGGTTAAGGGAACAAAAAATAATCGAAATTCATTATAATAATTCAAAATTTCAACACAAAAATCAATCGAGATACTGAACAACTTAAAAACATGTATTTTTTAAATAGATAAATGCTCCATAAAAAAATACAAAGGGGAGGAAGAAAAGGAGAGATTGGAAAACAAACGTTCAATCCATAAAACCGAACAAAAAATTGAAAAAAAAACTTTTCGATGATTTTTTAATTTAGAGAATTTTTTGAAAACAAAAAGAAGGATGATAAAGAGGTATAAAAAACAATCAAAACTCATTTCAAATTAAAATTTTGAAGTACAAAAATAAATCAAATCAAAAACTATCCTCTTTGTCATCAATTTCTAGTACCTTCGAATTCTCATTGGATTGTCCAAAGTTTTGGAAAACAAAAACCGAGGCATTAATTCCTTTAATTCAAAAGAGTAATGCAACAATATTAGCACAGAAACTACATATTCTAACTTCTAAGTAAGATTTCGATAAGGACTAATGTGCAAAAATCGTTTATTGAAAATGCAACAATTCTTGGAAAAAATCACACGCTGACAACTTTTCGCACCAGATAAAATCAAACTCTCGACTAATCGTTAAAAACACACAAGAGTTCTACAAAAATATATCAACATCT
Organism: Pseudococcus viburni; assembly: GCA_033439095.1. NCBI lineage: Eukaryota > Metazoa > Arthropoda > Insecta > Hemiptera > Pseudococcidae > Pseudococcus > Pseudococcus viburni. The sequence continues at coordinate 93,898 of JAVBJF010000428.1, read as the reverse complement.
ACATATTTTCACCAATATCTCGCTTATTGAAGCGTCCAGATTAGATTTAAATTGCAAATTAAATTTCTTCGAAACGTGATACCAATTGCAGCATTCATTTTAAAAGAAATGAAAATCATTCGACAAAAATCTTATCAGAAACACATCTCAAACTTGAGTATTTCAAACTCCATTAGGTAATTTTCCTCCTAATCCAGGAAACGATTACAATGAAAAATCAAACCGCATTCGTTCGAACCTCTTCAACGGAAAAATCCTTCATCGCGAACAAAACATTACAACGACACAGAATCAAAATTGAAAAAGAAGGTAACCGTTTTAATTTACATTTTACATATTAAGATAGTTCTAGATAAAAAAAATTAACTATGTCACGCATTAAATCAGGTACCACGAAAAAGATCACGACATAAATTGGTCATTTTTCGCCTATCGTTAAACTTTGACTTTAAAAATCCATTAGGTAAGTATGTGAAAATTTCGAGGCAAATTGAGAAACCCGATGAACCAGAAAAAGGGTAGGTGTCTATAAATAAGCGGATGGAAAAATTGCACATCTTCGTTATGAAATTTATCGGCCAACAAGGTTGTTGAAAAATTTTTACACTTGGAAAGGTCACACGAGTATCTCGTTGTCCTGATTTCATTGAAAAAAATTTACTTACCACTGTTAAATCGGCTTTATCGCCTTGGTTTTTATTTATTCATAACGACACCCGCACGTCATTGTACTGCGAAGTGTAAAACGATTACATATTATCGGTCATAATACATTTTTTGCCAATTAGACATTTTTTTTCGGTGTGTCGCTCGTGAGGAAGATCGTTTTCGTCCACAAGTGTTAATTTCTTATTGGTTTTTTTTCTTCGTCTCACAATCGGAGAACTGACTCGAGAAGTGCGAATACGAACACCATTAAAAGTTTGGAGTTATTTTTACGTATAATTTCTATATTTTATTACGGTCGACTCCTACCTAATAACGATAGAACTGAGAGTTATCAAAATTCTTCATGACTTGGCAAAAAAGTATCTCAAAAAATGAATACTCCGAGTCGAATTCCACGCATACATAAATTACCTCGGTCACTGCGCGCTCGTCAATCGTCACGAATCGCAAACTATTTACATAATTTTTTTTCCTATACTTGAGGTGTTACGAAAAAAAAAACCTCGCACATCAGCGGAATATACCTACTCGCTGGATTATAATGTTTATTTAATGGTCTCACCGTCAGCTATACTAGATGCAAGTTAGCAGGTATGTGCCGATAAGACAATTTTTTAAATTGATACCTCCGGGTGTAGCCAATTTGTGTTCGACTCTTTGCCGCCGAAGAGTCGTCGGAATTGGATTTTCTACCAATTATACGAACCGTCTGAGGGCAGGATGCACACAATACATCGTCATAATGAAGATGTTCGCGTAATTAATTACCCATTTTGGTTCTGGCTGATGGAGATATTTACGAAGATGGTTGTTTGGCTTGTTGAAATGGATTTCCCCGTAATAATGGAATAGTTCCTGATACCTGGTCGATTTGTTCTAGATCTTTTATAATTGCGGAGTCGAAGATGCGATGATTTAAATGAGACGAACGCGGATTCGAGATAGCATTTAATGTAAATTGGCGAGGAAATAATTTACCGAGAAAGGAGAATCTAGGGTGGCAATGTGTGAAATTCGCAGACAAAAATTATGCAACGTTAACTTTAAGTTGTTGTTTTCGCAATTTCGTAGAATTTTTTCGTAATTGGAGGTTCTAAACCAAGAGGTGATAGAATTAAGGTGACCCTATGGTTTAAATTTTAGTTCATTTTTTATTAAAAAATTTGCATGAATTTTCTTCGTTTTCAACATCTGAGTTGTTGGGGTCCTCAAATTCCAAAAATACGTACAAAAATCGTAAAAAATGAAAAATTTTCAAAAAAATTTATTTCTTGGTTTCAGTGCTCTAAATATAGCATTCAAATCCATAAAAAATTGAAAAAAAAATAAAAATGAAAAAAGGTTTTCAATTTTTAGATTTTTCATTTCAATTTTTCAATATTTTTGGTAGAATAAGACTAAGAAAAAATGCCTGCCTTTCAATATGAATAATACAAAAAGCTTCCAATTGGAAAAAATCCTCAAAAAAGATTAAGAATGAGGAAAAGTTTTAAATCGTATATGTATTTCAGCATTTCCAGTTAAATTAAATTTCTTTTGACAAAAAAGTTCAAAGAAGAAATATTATAATTTCTCAAGATGAAAAATACAAGAAAATTTTGAGTTGAAAAAATATGCAAAAAATTGAAAAAACAAAAAACAAAATGAGAAATTAAAAAAAAATCTTGTTCAAAACTCTTTCAGTCAAATTTTTCTTCACAAAAATTATCAAGAAAAAAATTTGGCTCTGAAGTTAAGATATACAAAAAAGCTTCTAAGTTAATAAATATTGGGAAAAATTGGAAAAAACAAATAAAAGTAAGGGAAAACTTTCAAATACTTTACTTAATCCTTCCAGTCAAATTTTTCTTGAGACAGAAAACAACCGAAAAAAGTACAAGTCTGTCAAGATGAAAAATAGACGAGAGCTTCAAGATGACCAAAATCGTCAAAAAGTTGATGAAAATAAATAATTAAATTTCCTATTCCAGCCTATAGTCAAATCTTTCTTGATAAAAAATAACGTTGTAAAAATCTTAGATGTTCTCTCATTTTTCAATCAGTGAAATTTATCAAAAAATACTGGAAAACAGTCAGAATTGCAGCACAGTAATAAATCAGTGAAAGAAAATCACTGGAAATCAGTGAAAATTCACTAAAAACTTAGTGATATTCATAAAATTCACTGAAAAATCTGTGAAATTCTTTGAATAATCAGTGAAAAATCACTGAAAATCAGTGAATTTCACTGATTTTTCATGTGCTGCAATTCTGACTGTTTATCAGTGACTTTTCACTGTTTTGGAATGAGAGAGTGGCGAATTGAAAGGATTTAATATTTTGAGAACATTGCTGAAAATTGAGGAATTTTTAATTTAAAAATTCTTCATTATAAATTCCCTTTTGCAGTGTTTTTCAACGAAAAATAATTCTGATTTAAGCATTACCATTCGAAAAAATTTTGATAACTTGCAAAATTTGTTTACAGATTTCTCATGGAGAAGGGATAAAATTGGAAAAAATTTCCAAATTTGGGATTTGTCTTGACATTTGACAGCAAAAACAAAACGGAATTAGCTGATTGGAGGGGCAACAAAATAGAAATTCTTCAACTAAATTTTAAAAAATTTCGATTTAGGGAACAATTTTTCCCATTTTTCTCATTTTCCAACTCGAAATAAAAATTTCTCAAAAAGAGGCCACCCCTTTCGAAAATTTTCCAACTTTTTCTTATCAAAAATGTAATTTTACGGTTATTAAAGAGTGAGATTCTCCCTCTGCCCCTCCCCAAACCATTCGGATTTACTTGAAAATGACGTCACTGAAATTTGAAAATTGGAGAGGCACCAGAAAAACTAATGTATTGTTTTTTGGTGATAGTCAGAACTTCTCTAGACAACGTTGGTGACCATAAGAATAGAATATCGAGTTCAAATAGAGTTCGAGTTCAAATAGAGTTCAAGTTCAAAATACAAGTACAGTTCAATTTCAACTTTTTAGTGCAGTATTGAGGCTAGAAACGTTGACAAGTGGCTAAAATCGACTTCTTTTTGGAGAAGTTCAACTTTTTTGCGAGGTTCGGGGACCTTTTGCCTTTGCTTTGGTTAAACTTTCTGCAATTTGAACAATTTTTCAAATTTTTAGAAATTCTGCAACTTCAATTCACGATAATACATATCATTTAAAATTAAATCAGGTAAGTACTCTATGCTAAAATTTTATGAAAGGACATAATTATTACAAATTCGCAGTCACAACATAAATATTACTTTGTTAGAATGTTATTTCGAGAAAATGACACCAAATTCTTATAATTCAACCATTGTTCTCTTGAAATAATTTGTTCGGCGTCGATCAGCTCAGAATAAGGGAGCATTAGAGAGACTAAAAAAGTAATTTATGTGCACTACTAGTTTTTTCTAAATTAATCATTAAGTATCAAAATTTGTTTTTCAGATGCTGAAAATTCCATCCAAATTTTCATTATTTTCCAAGAGTATACCAAGCAGGCAAAATTAAAAAAAAAAATTAAAATGCTTTACTTATGATATACTTACAATTTATTAGATTAATATTTCTGAGTTCACTTTCAAAATAAGCTAAAATATGGCTTACACGTCATGATTCATTCGTATCAAAATTCAGGTATTGCTAACGAACAGAACATTGAAAATTGATCAAAGTACACGCACAGCAGGAATTGAATTGAATAAACAAGAAAATCATTCCAACGAAATTTATTTTCAGAAAGGAAACAATATCGATCAATTCACAGACAACATTCCGAAAAAATTCTCGTAAAATTTAAAACTAAATTTCGTGTTTTCAGCAATTTTTGCATTTTTAAAAAAATATGCACTAATGACCAAAAAAAAGGGGGGTCTTTATGGGTGAAATTGGCAATTTTTTAGACCTACATTAACAGCTAACATTTAAAAAAAATCTCTGAAATTCATGAATTACAAAAAAAAAGGGGGGAAACTATGCCATCGCATAAAAATCCGAATTCGTACTTATTTGGAACGTTTTTGAGGGCGTTAAGTCTGAAACTCGACTTTTTTTCTCAATTTGATTCCCACTCCCAACAAAATTGAAAAATTTACAACATTTGAGTACAAGATGAGAATGCCTTAATCTGAAAATTGCAAAAAAAAATCCTGAAAATTATCATCATGATTGAAAATTATTTTCCAGTCAACAACACGTGGAATTGTTCAAGGACGAACCAAAGTTGGTATTATCGATGACACAAAATATGAGTTTTCAAAAAAACAATCCAATTCGAGTTTCTCTCCTTTAAAATAAATAAGAAAAAAATGAAAAAAAGATCCAAATCTCCAAGTTGATTTTAACATTGGATATCCTTACTTGGAATTGCCAACTATCCATCATCTAATTCATGTTGGGAGGGGGCTTTTATCGCAGTCTTTTGGTTCTAAAGAAAAATTTAAAGATACACGACTTCTGAGAGAAATTTCCAAACCACAGAAATCATCAATTTCATGCGCAAGGGGAGGGGGCATTGTCACTATGAGGTTGAAAATGTCTTGTTGAAATGTTCAATGAATAACAATTTTTTCATTCATAACATGATTTTTGGTAAAAAATTTCGTACTCGCTTTGCTCAGGCAATAAATATCTATACCTTATTTTACGTAAAATGACTTTACAGTTTTGAAAATTTTTGTAAAATATCGTTTAATTTTTAAATTTTTCTTCACTTCAGCTTCATTTTTTCATTTTCTGGCATGGACATTGTAATCACCTACATATCTTGCTCCCTCCGTGAGAAAATCCTAGGTACTCCTTTAGATACTCTCTCATTCTGAATCAGTGAAAAGTCACCGATAAATAGTTAGAATTGCAGCACAAGAAAAATCACCGAAATTCACTGATTTTCACTAATTTTTCAGCAAATTCCGTAAATTTTACTGACTTTTCAATGAATTTTCACTGATTTGTTTCTAGTTAAAAAAATCACTGATTTTCTCCTGTGCTGCAATTCTGGCTGATTTTCAGTGATTTTCGATCATTTTCACTGATTTATAATTGAGAGAGTATTATAAAAATAATTCGCAGAACGAAGCACGGATGAAAATTTCTAATAAAAATTCATGCGAGAAGAGCAAAAAATGGTTATTTGTTGAACATTTAAACAGTTATTTTCAAATTTTTCAACTTCAACTGTAAGTATTTACTTATGGTCTAAATTTCATTGAAGGGCTAATTTCATTCATGTCAGAAGAAGCTTAACCTCCTTCCCTACTCTCTCATTTATAAATCAGTGAAAATTATCGAAAATCACTGGAAAACAGTTGTAATTGTAGCACAGTAATAAATCAGTGAAAAAAATTTAACTTAAAGCAAACAGTGAAAAAAATTATTGGAAAATCAGTGAAAATTCACTGACAAGTCAGTAAAATCTTTGAAATTCGCTGAAAAATCAGTGAAATTTGCTGAACAATCAGTGTTTTTTTTTCGAAAAATCAGTGAAAATCAAAAAATTTCACTGATTTTTTCTGTGCTGCAAATCTAACTATATATCAGTGACTTTTCACTGATTCAAAATTAGAGAGTAGTGCCCCTCCAATTTCACTTAAGATCTTGCAAATAAATTTCAATGGCTTATAATTCCATCCAAAAAAATCACGGAAACTTTAGTTTTGTGCCATTCGACATGAATTGATGAACTAAATTCGTAAGAAAAATTTGTAAAAAAAAAATCGGTGACCAATGGGACAATTTTTACTCAAAATGATCTTGACATGAAATGATATCTTTCTTATTTCAATTTAGGTAATGAAAGTGTAAGGTTGAAAAGTTTTACTCAAATTTTCTAAAAGTAGGTATGTAACAGCTTCGTCGACCACATCTTTACATTTTTATCGAATGGAGACTTCAAGAAAGCCAGCTGAGAATCAAAAAGCATACTTTTTTCTTACAGCTAATTATTGAGCATTGAGGAACTGAGAATCAAAACTCACTTTTGGCACCATAATGATTTTGAGAAAAACGCAAAAAACTTTTTTAGTAAAGTTACCGACCATCGAGTGTGCTAAAATCGTCGTATATTGTCAAGTAGGACCTGAAAATAGGATTCCCCGAAGAAGAACAAAATTTCGATCACATACTTTTCTTATAATGAAGCGAGAAGAATGGCAAAAGTGAGTTTTGACTCCAACATGAATTTTTTTTAAAGCTACCAAAAATTTCGTACAACCAAATTAGTAGAGACTGATAAAAGAAACATTTTTTTTTCGCCTTCGAGTTATGAACCAATTTTACAATGCATTTCAAAATTAATGCATTTCGAAATCGAAACTGGCTCATAACTTGAAAACCATTGATTTTGGGCAAAAATGTCAAGAGACAAAAAATGTTTATTTTTTCAATCTGTACCTATTTGTAATACAAAATTTGTTTGTCGATGGTAAATGTGGGTTTTGATTCCAAACCACGATTTCAACTGCGATTTCTGCCCGAAAAGAGCAGTTTAGGAAAAAAGTGAAAATACCAAGTTGTAGAGCGTACAAAACGTCTTCAGAATCCGTCATAAAAACGTAAAAAAAAATTGTGGAAAAAGTGAGTTTTCATTCTCAACTCCTCATTTCAGTCACTAAAATATGGATTTTCCTCAACAACTCTCAAAATAATGGTTTTAGGCAAAAAATGCTTTGATAAGTTTTCAAAAGAAGCACGTACTCGTATTTGATCGAACCATCAAAAAAACTGCTGACATTGACCTCATATCGAAAAGAAGGATAATGGCCTTGTGTCTGTTCACCACATTTCTACACAAATGTTCGACAAAGCTGCATAAAAATTTTCCATACAATTTTTTTTGAAAATACAGAATCCAATCTGCAATTCCTACAAGGATACCTGCTACTTCTGCAATCCCCCCTGGATCCACAATGACACTGCTACTCGTATCGACAATCGACAACATCTCAATTACCAAACTCTACCCCAGCACTAACACGAGTCTTTATTGCGGTCACTAGTGGCACCCAAATTATCCTATTATCGTATTACCGAGGCATTTGATTGATAAGTGTATGCATCTTGAAACCGTTTGTATGTATTGAATGGCTCACCATATGAAGAAATATCGCTACACGTAGGTATCGTACAAACGCACGTGACTTCGAACTTACTACGCAGTTCAATTGATCAAATGTAAAATTGGTAATACAAGTGATTCTCAAAATACACAATAAAATCGACGTCGATGATCGGAATAACAATAAACGTCGAATTATGTCATCGGCGGCGATGACAGGCTTCCAATTTATACACGCCAGGTGCCATATTGAAAGGGAAAAAATGCATCGAAGAAAAAGAATTCTTACTCGCACGCGATTCTCCGTTCTGCTTTATTTTTTCCAACTTGATACATATTAATTAAGAAAGACGACGACAACGTTGAGCTTTACACACGTATAAAGCGAATCGAATCGAATCGGATTGTTGAATAATTCAATATGATTTATAACTCTGAAATGGTGACCTTTGACCCATAGCTCATCGAAATCTGTATTTTTCCTCATCCAATGGTTTAAATACGACCGCATCTATACGTATTTGCGAATAAACCAAAGAATTGCGGTTTCGTCCCCGTCTGACGTTAATAACAGGCTACCTAGCTTACTTTCCGGTTCTTAAATCGTCGGAAAATCCGTACTTGGATGTCGCTGACCCGGAGGATGAGTCGGAATAGGATATAAGGCGCGGATCGACTAACATGTGTCTAGCTATTTATACCTTAATTCGTATTCAGCGTATTTTGGAAAAATTTATCGTTCGTCGGAGTCTTCCGTACGAAGGATGACATGCCGAGAAAAATATGTACGTCAGGTTCAAATCATCGAGTGATACATCGAAGGACGCCGAGACAATTATGAATATAGATTAATTCGTTTTTTTCTTTCATACCGCATCTCACATTCACATATGCGAGTTATGTACATGCTGCCATTGGAGTAGTTCTCAGATGGCTTAGTCTTTGTTCGAATAAGGTATGGAACAAGCAGCTAGGTTTTTTTTTCGAACTGAGGGAGCAAATCGATGGCGAATTAGAAGGCTGCGAAGAAGTTTTCACAATCAAGAGAATTTGTCGAAAAATTAAATTAATTTGGTGAATTTTTGCTAAACTTGACAGAAAAGGGGTTTTGGACAATAAATGAACGGAAATTTTGATATTTTCGTTCTGATAATTTTTTGTCCAATTTTAAAATTTTGAAAGAACTAGAACAAAAATTGAGGAAAAATATTCTTTAGTAAAGAAATAATCATGGATATGGAAAAAAATTATAAAATTAAAAAATATTTCAATAATTTTTTCCCCCCACTTCAAAATTGAAGGAACTGAAAACAATGATTGACAAAGAAATAATCATGGATTTGGATAGAACAAGAATAATGAAAAAATTTTGTTCTACTGTTTTTTTCCAACTTCAAAAATTGAAAAGACCTTGGAAAAAATTAATTTTGTTCTAGCTAATTTTTTGTCAAATTTCAAAATTGAAGGAACTGAAGTGCATATTCTTCGAAGAATAATTATCATCGAGTTTAAAACCTGGAAAAAATTTATTCTGATAGTTTTTTGGCCAAATAGAAAAATTGATGGAGTCATGCAATTCTCAAAATGAAACGAATTTGTGAAAATAGAACCCCTTCAATCTTTGGCGTTAGGCAAAAATCATCACAACCAAAACTCAGGTTACAAAGTCACAAATAATTCTAATTCAATCTGCCACAGCGATCAACAAAATTCAAAAATCGAAATCAGAATTTTTGTAAGACCTTCGGGGGGGGGGGGGGACTCCCCCCCTCCATCCACCCATACAAAAATTAAAATAATCTTGATGTTTTGCTGACTTGCTCAAAATCTTATTGAAATTTTCTCAAAAAATAAACGAGATAAGGAACCCACAGGTCATTAAATTTTGAAAAATTTCATCAATTCAATATAAGAATTGAAAAAAAAATTGCATTTTCAAAAAAATATGAGATTTTTGAGCCAAAATGCTAAACTTTTTCAGCATTCTTTAAATTTTCAGCGTTACTTTGTCAACTGGAGGTCTTTTTCATCACTCTTATCATTCAAAGAACCTGTTGGCACCTTAATTTTCACGAATTTTTCTTTCTTCAATGAATCTTTTCATCGATTATTATTTTGAGCTCCTTGAATTTTAAGCCTTAGCAAAAAAATACCAAAATTTGGTTTATTTGAATTTTAAATATTGTTCATTCCTATGATCAAAAATTTACTCAGAATTTATTTTTCGAATTCAGTTCGCTCCCTTCAATTTGAACTACGAGCAATGGACATTAGTCCGCAGAACTTTTAATCATTCAAATACACATACCCATCTACGTTTATGAATATCAAAGAAAGCTAAGTAAATCTAATCTACATTTAGGCACCCTCCCGGTCTCACATTTGATACCTAGACCTACAATAATTAACATATTGCTCGAGTTTTCAAGCGTGACTAGAAATTTTCAAACATCGAAATTGTTTACACACGCATATAAATCTTCATGCTTCGAAGAACGTTGTTTTTCTTCGTGAAAATTTTCGTATTAATTAGGATTTCGAACATGAATTTGGGTACCTATTCGTTTCAACGGAAGTGATTTTGTAACAAGATTCGATCGTTTTCAAAAAAAATCATGTTCTAGAGGAAGGTCATGATAAAAGTACATAGTATTTTTCGAAAAAAATCTATGCGTCCATTGTTGACGTCATTGTGTTAAAATTCGTGGAATCTATTGACAACTTCGTAACTCTTCTTCCTTTTTTCTTCCAATTCAAATTTTATTAAAATTGGAAAAAATTCATTTCACAAAATTATCAAATTCAAGCCCCGAATTTTCCAAATTCAAACCAACGTAATTTAAGTATCGAATTTTGAAGAGGGGTAAGGGGGAAGAGGAAGCATCCTGCAAAGAAAAAAATCGAGAAAAATTAGCAAAAATTAGATCTTTGTTCTATTCAAGTCAACAGATGTATCGTCATCTAGAATCGAAACAAAAAGAGAATCATTAATGAGAAAACAAGAAATAAAAATTATCAATTGCGAACCGGAATGAACCGAAATCGGTTTATGAGAGGGGGGGGGGGGTGAGGCGAAAATTTCAGACCAAAATGGAATTTTTATTGTTTTTCTTTGATTCGAAATACTATTTTTCCAATTTTTCTGGCTCAAAACAATTCAAAAACAAAAATTAAAACAAAAAATCAGTTGAAAATTGTTGAACTAGATATGAAATTTTGCCATTAATGATTATTAGGTGGAGACAGGTTGTTCTTCCAGTCCTTGTTGGGTCATGCTCTAACAAAAAAAGCTCAATTTTTCAGATTATTTTCAATAAAATACAGGTTTATTTAATTTCTACGACTCAGATTTCAATGAAGTTCAAAAATCCAATGTTTCCAAAAAATTCAAATTCAAGTCTTATTTTTTGATTTAAAATTAAATTTTGGTAATTTTTGGAGTACCGGTATTTTACCTATTCGACAAGAATTTCCGAGAAAATCGAACCATTTTTTAGTGATTTTTTTTAAATTAAAAAATCTATAAACTTGTTCCAATTTTCGAAAAAATTTTAATTAAAATACGAAACTGGAAATTTAATAAAAGCTGCTCAAAAAACCTCAAAATATTCTAATTATAAAAAAAAATCACAATAAACTCCCATCGTAAACTTAATCTACTCAACAAAAAAAACGAAAATCCAACGATAAATATTTACACGAGTTTCCTTTCCTCCTCCCCAACTTCTCTATGTCAATGACAACATTGGACACGATCCTATTCCATATCCATGCATTAACCTCTCCTTTTTCCCTCGCCTTCGCAATGAAAGAACCTCTTTTTTGTTCGTTTTAATTAATCAAGTCAGTAAAACACGACGCGCAGAATCGAATTTGAAAACAAGTTTAACAATTTTTGGAACTTTGTTCAAAAAATTATCTCGAATTTCGCGGACAACCGAATACCTAACTAATTAATTTTTTACTTAATTGGGTAGTTTGTGAAATTCAAAACTGGTACGAGCAAGTGAAATTGAGAGAAAAAAACTGGAAAAATTAATTTAATTGAGAAAATACGTAATATCGGTATTTCGAGTGCGTCGCAACTGTTCCCTCCTCCTTCCCCCCCTTTTCGGTCATTTTCCATATTTTCACGAAAAAATTGTCTGATTTTAAATTATTTTTGAAGGTGTAGAAAAATAAATCGAATTCGTGTTTTTAACGCACAAATATGTATTTGTGTACTTACTCCGTTAATTTCTTTGCATTTTCACCAGGAAAATTTTTTACAAAAATTAAGATTTTTCACTAGGAAAAAATTCACAGAAATGAAAATTTCAAAAAAAAAATGAAATTCCACAATTTGCAATTTTTAAAATATTTTACAAGCATTTGCAATGCAATATTGATATAATTCGAACAATTTCAATCCAAAACTTACAATTTTGAAACAAACTTGAAAAAAAAATACGACCACAAATACAGTGTGTGTAATTGAACCCCAGACGCGAAATCGAAAAAATTCTCTTTTTCCCCGATTTCCTTTTTACTGATATTGATAACGAGTGCTTTTTTAACAAAATAATTTTCACGAGCTCGCTGTTTTATAGGTGATGAATTACTCGAGTACCATTATCTAATTCGACGTTTAATTTGGGATCCATTCAACCTATAATTGTTGGTAACTTTATCTTTTTTCGAGTGGAGAGAATTTTTTCGATTTCGCGTCTGGGGTTCAATTATACACCCTGTACACTAAAAAATTTTTTTTGCCAAAAATTGATAAAAATACTTCTAATTTTTTCAATTTTTACATTTGAAAAAAAAAACTTACTCCAAAGATGTACTAATCACGAAAAACAGTCACTAAGAAATCAAGCATTTTACGACTAAGATGATGTCTTCAATAATGAAAAATCTCTCAGATAACTAAATTTCTAAAGCCCAAAACCTCTTCGACTTGCAATTGTCAATCAGACAATCCCTCCTCCCAACTACCCTCTAACGAAAAAATTTCCGGTAGCCTGCACCCTTTCGAAACAGGCCTAGGTAAATTTTAAAAATCATTACGAACAAGGTGTTAATTAATGTCGATGGTATAAAGTATATACGCGTTAAAGAGAAAATAAAAATACATCGAAGTCTCGACTATTTGCTCGACAATTAGTAAATACGTTACTTAATACGTACTAAATAAATATTACGCAATTCATTGGCATAATCGTTCCACTTATACTAATAATCCTAGCACCAAAAGTTGAAAAAAAAAATCAGCAAACCCATCTCGAAAATTTTTTCAAATAAAAACTTACCCGAAAAAAAAAAACCAATCAATCACTGCATAAAATTGAGCACCTGGACGCACTACCGAGCACCTCTTGTAACCATACGTGTATATTAGATCTATAAACGAGTAGCCAGTATCGAAAACTCGAACTACCTGTTAAGGCCAAGTCGCGAACTCGTGTATCGTCAAAAAGCGAAAAACTGGATGTAGCGTGCGTCATGCGTTCGGCGCAGCCAATCGTATTATAGGTTAAGAACTTTGAATTTTGCGCCGGAGATGGACTCGGCATACGGGGAGCGGATTTCCCAAGTAAACTAGTTTACCAGCGGCGATTGATGTTTTTTTCAAATGGAATGGTACTGACGTCTGCGAGAACTGAAGAGGATGTAGCGTGGTGGAAATTTTCTCATCGCTGGTAAATTTACCACTTGGAACAATTGATAGCGGAAGTTTTCCTATAGGTTTTGGTGGCTGGCACCATGCTGGATGCTATTACATCAGTATTCGATGGCGTTGGCGATTAATTAATACCGACGACGCCGCGATTATCCAATCGAGCGAACAAATGGCGCGAACAAATTGAAAAATATCATTTCACGGTGTAATGCGATATCTATCTACGAGAGATATGGTAAAAGTAACTGTACCAATTATACCAATTACACTTTGAGGTTATAAAACAGCAGATATTTGTACGCATTGTTGGGATATTTCGTTTTCAACTTGGTTTGTGTTGTTTTTACAATTTTTTCTTTGATACATCTCTTAATTCAAAACTCTATAGGAGGATTTCTCTGAACAGGGTCCTAATTTTGATTGGAAAGAATCCAGGCGATGATAGAACTTGCAGAGAACAACAGAAAATTGTTATGAGGAAATGTAGCCTATTTCCAAAATTTAAGGAGTTAAGATACTTCAAAAATTAAAAATTAAAATTTTTTGAATTTTTTAGCCATTTTACAATTGGACAAAAAATATTAATTTTTAGAGTTCAGAAAAACAAATGAAATTTTTAAACGAAAAAAATGGGGAAGTCTGGATTTGCCAACTTTTTTAAGTATCAGTTGAAACTGGCATATATAAAATTCTAGCCTCTCCCGGACACTAAGAAAGGAGCTATGAGTCCCCAAAGAAGAGTAATTTCTGTAAAAAAAAAAAACAAACAAAACAAACAAATATTCTAGTTTTTTACCCTCACCTCACCCCCCTCTCTGTAAGTCACATCCACTGCAATATAATAAAGGTACTGCGGACTTCCTGAATGATTTACGAGCTCTACTACCAATTTCTCATTTCATTCTTTTTTTGTATCCCCCCCCCCCCTCAAGAACATCTAAATTTTTGGCGAAGAAGAAACGAATGGTGTAAGATGCCCTGGCTTCATTTTTGTTACTTCTTTTCTGGTACGTGTACGAGTGACTTGACGAGCGAAGAAAGAATTTTGAAAAATATAGAATTTTTATTTTTTAGCCACCAAAACGTACGTACATTTTTCAATATATATTTACATACCCACTTGAAAAATATTCCGTTTTGAATTATTAAAAAAAAACTATTCATCATTCAAAATAATAATTTGGCTTGTGATTTTCATTCAAAAAATTCATTTTTTACATTTTTCACGAAATTTTTCCAAATCAAATATTGAATAAAGTTCTGTTTGATTTTACAGATATTAAGTTTGACAATATTATTGAATTAAAGCCAACATTTCAGAAAAAATATTGTCTAATAAAATATAGGAATATTCTACGAATTTCGGTCGTTGAACTTTCGCAGATATTTTTTCAAACAGTTATTTGAATATTTTTCAACTTTTTGAGTAGGTACTTAATTCACAAATTTTTCTCGGAAATTTTACGATTTTATCAAAATTATTTGAATGAAAAGATATGCAAGACTTCCCTCCTAGTTTTATTCCTAAGGATAAATGATTTCAGAAGGAAAATTTTCTACTCTCCCCACGAAATATTTTTGAAAAGTTGTTTTTCAAAAATGTAAGTAACAGAGGCGGTTCGAACACAATTTTTGGGGGGTGAGAGGGGGAGGGGTGTGAGGTTTGAAAATGTCGACTAAAAAATTCAAAATTACCGAATAAGAATTCAAAAATTCGAGAATTTTTTGCAAAAACAATTCATGGACAGGGAAAAATACAATTTTTAGAGATCAACGTAACAAAAACTTGAAAAGTAACATCATGTTCAAAATTAGGTCAATTTTTAATCTTGCTCACGCCTGGAAATTATTCCTTGGGTTTTCGAATATATTTCCATTGTTAAAAGCCATTCTTGCTCATCCCTGCTCATGAACAACAAAATTTCTTGCATGAAAAAATAAAAAACTCAATCCTGCTCATGCCTGAATTTTTCCCTCAGTAATTTCATTGTACGTGTAGTTGAAAAACCCAATGGAATTTCCTTAGCCTACTTGATTTAGAAGATTATTATAGTTTTAATGTGAACATGAGAGAAATAAATTTGGCCCGAGCGAAGCGAGGGCGGAAATAAGATCGGCCAATTTTCCTCAAAAATTATTTGAGAGGAAATGTAACGGAGCCGAGCGCAGCGAGGCCAAAGATTTTGAAAAATTTGATTTCCAAACATCGAAAATGAGTTTTAATGAGAAATAATTTGATAAAATTAGTTGGAATAATTTTGAGGAAAAATATGAAAAAAATCATTTTTGTAGGATCTGGATTGTTTTGAAATTATGGAAGAAAAAAATCAATAAGACCGAGCGCAGCGAGGCCGAAATTTTTGAAAAATTTTGCTTTGTAAGTAATTTTAGAGTTGGATTGTAATTTCTGAAAGAGGGCAGTAAACTTGAAATTTTAAGAGGCTCAGTTTCTCATTACTTATGCTGCAAAATTTCCATTTCCAATCGTTTTTTTAATTTGCCGAAATTTCTAAGATTTCGCCAAATTACTTGAAATCTCCGAAATTTTGCCCACTTGCTGACTCAGATCGGAAATCGACTGGAGGGGTGTATTATATGTACACCCGCCCCCCAATCGCGCCGCCCCTGGTAAGTAACGACACCCTTGATAGTTTAATTCGTAACATATTTCATCCCTCTAGTAATCAAGTATTTTTTAGCAATTCGAAATGATATCTACTTAAAAATGAAGCCTCCTACGAAGAAATTTCCAATCATTAATGTTGAAGAAGAAACAATCTGCAACTGAAATCAGTAATTACTAATTAAGTACATTTTTTATTTGCTTTGCATTCAAGCAAAAAAATAATCATTGAATCAGTATCCAACATTTTTTTCTCAGGTTCAAGATGAACAAAAATGTGAGGATGATTAGATTCTGGTAGGGTGGTAGGTAAAAATTATTTTTCCACAACAATAACCGTTATTGAAAATTTCATCGTAGAACCGTAAGTTAGCCTTTTGGAACAGTAAAAAATTGAAAATTTTAAACCTAAATGGATTTTTCCTGATTTTTTCGACTTGAATTACAATTTTTCCTATTTTTCCCAACTGAAAACGAAAATTTCGAAAAAATTGGGCCAAATTCACTCTATTTTGATTATGTTGGTGGTTAAATTAGTTGAATTTATTCAAGTTGTACTAAGTATTTCAATTTTTCTAAAAATCCGATTTATGAAAAACCATTAAAACCATTTCGAATTGATGAAAAACATTGATCCTAATTGGTACCACACGTAACAAATTAAGCGAATTCGGAAATTTCTGATTTTTTACTCCACTCTGAAGTAACAAAAAAATTATTAAAATAAAAATTTTACAATTTTTCAAAAAAATGTTGATCGAAGGGCTTGAAATTTTATTATTTTTAGGTATATAGCTTCTTCAATTTTTAGATTAAGACTGGTAGAAATGCCAAGACACCAACAGTATTTCCTGATCAACTTTCAAAAAAAAATACTCTAAGAAGCGTAATTTTCCATCGATTAATCCTATAGAGAGCAGTGACGTAGCAAAACACCCATTTAAATAGCCGAGAAGAAAGGAAGATTCCAAAAAAAGTGATTTTGAGTAAAATTTGAAAAAATGGGTTTACCTAAACGAGAGTGAAATTTTTCTAGAAAAATGGATTCAAATGAAGACATCTCGAGGTCGAATTATTGGAGTAGCAATTAGCAAAGAATATAAAAATTCTGACTAAAATGAAATTTTTTCGATCTTTTTGACTCAAAAGAAAAATTTCCAAAAAGGTCATCACTTTCTAGATATTTCACATCAGATCACATAACTTCAGAAAATTTCCCGACTAAAATTGAAATTTTTCCATTACAGGAAAAAGATGAGGGTAAGCTGGGTTCGGCCCTACATTTAAAAGATAAAATTCCATAGATTTTTTTCAACATTTCAGTCCCTGGGGAGCTCTAAAATTGATGTGAATTTTTTGAAACGTTCAAATTCTTAATCAAGTAGGCACTCACTTACATTGAATTTTTTTAAATTCTCAATCACATTTAATTTTTCTGAGGCTCTAGCGCGATCAGAAGATATCAGTCGTTTGATTATATTTAAAAAAATAATTACATTAGTCTCCCTAAATTACAACTTTTTCATCCTCCCTGATGAGTTTATAAACCACTGTTGTCCCTCTGAACTTCACAAATCACGAACAGCAAAGTTGACTGAAAAAAATTCTCAAATAAAATAAAAATTGCAAAGAGCGATAACGTTAATGTTTAATTTTTAAAGTATCGTAAGGCCCCCTTCAACCATGAAGCGCACATATGCATATAAAAATTCCTGTTTCTTTCAGCGAGATCTATCGCCACCTGTCATTTCTTCAATCAATGTTGAAAGGTTCATCAATTACTTTACATAAATTAAGAAAAAAAATTTTCAGTACCACTTTTAAAATTCAGCACGCGCCAATCTCCCCAGGAAATTTTCGCCTCATTTACGACCAACTGAAGTACCAATCGATCTCGAAACAAACTCGTTGAATCGAGACGCGATAAAATTTTCAGCCGAAAAAACAAGTTTACAAGCTCAATTTAATTACTTACTCACAATGTAACTTCTATGTATGGTACCTACCGACTATAACAACCCTATACTAAATTGAGTCAAGATCAACAACGATAAATAACGTTTTCGGATCGAAAAAAAATTAATGATTGAACGTTGAACGTTATACCCGATAATACAATACTCGCAACCGGTTATCATTTTTCAAGAGAAAAAAAGTACGTAAAAATTACGAAAACTCGTTGATCGTAGTTTAAACAAATTTATGAAAGAAAACTGAGCAACATGAAACCCCTCGAAATTAATACCCAATTATTAAATGAGTAAATATGTGCATTAATTATGAATATTTCGCGAGAAACCAGCGACAAATAATTAAAACGAACAAGTCACCGAAAGCTAATTTTTTAGCTACGTGGAACAACGTACGTGAAAAAATTTCATTACCTACTTGGAAAAAATTTTAGTTTTAAGCGTTGCAGTCTATTTATACAGGAATTTGATTTGGATTTATTTTTAATTTGTTGATGCATTTGCACATGTTTTAATGTACTTTCTTCGTATGTACTTTCCTGAAGGCTATTACGCCCATAACTATCAAGCTGTATTTTATCAACAGTGCATTTAAAAATTTTCTTTTAGCTATCAGAATATACCTAACTTTGTAGTTATCACGAAATGTGAAAAATTTCGTTAGGAAGTCATAACTTGGCAGGTAAGTTGAAAATGAAATAACTCTTCAAGGTTTAAAATGGTTAGAAATTTGTTGAAATTCTCATCATTTCTTGTGCATTTATTTCAAATTTCAAATATACTGAATAATTATTTAGCTTCTGAATTATGACCACAAAAATCTCAAGAACATTGGGCCATCTCATATTCAACTCTGAACACAGAAAAAATTCATTCCAGGTGGCTCATTCCACGTCAACTCGACCAGGTTTTGACTTTGGGTCTTCCGATTTCGCTCAAAATTTTTTTACGAGTTTCCCTCGATGGTCTAATGAAGGGATCATCGTCATTCCGATCCTAATCCTTCGGGGGGGGAGCGGCCCATGTAATTTTAATATAATTGAAATTTTTTGCAAAATGGTTCAACTTTGAAGGTGCATATCTCGAGATCGGTTAGGTCCAAGATGAATTTGTTTATGCGGGTTTGTAAAGAATTAAAAGGAGATTCAAAATTGATCATCACTTTTTGAAAAGTTCAAAGTTGAACTTTTGTGATGGAAGCTCAACTTTCATATGTGGGTAATTCTACCAAAAACACACTTTTTCAAAATGATTTTTTCTTTGAAAAAAAAGTATTTTTTTTCTTTTTTTTTTAGGGGGGAATCGTTTGGATATGAACCCAAGATCTCAATAATAATGTTGGGTCAAATTCATATTCACATAAAAAAAGGCCTTATGTAAAAGCCATGTTACACGGTGAAGGAAAAGAAATTTTTAGCCACGGTGATGGAAAAAAGTTGAATAAATGGTTTTAATAATCACTCAACATAGTTTTTAAAAAAAAATTTCAACATAATTAGAACTAATACTTGCCAAACGATATTTTTTAAATATTTTTTTGATCTCATCAGCTCATATATCTCCTTCAGTTGATGACTCACGGTGATGGAACGAAAAAAAGTAATTTCGACATTTTTTATTGATTTATCTTGGTATAAGGGACAGGGTAACTCAGATTTGATTTTTTATCAGTGGAAGAGCTTTTGGACCAGCATCCAAAAAAATGTTAACTCATACATCCGCGAAAAATATTTACAGTAAGCCATACATGAGCAATGAAAATTGACCACGGTGAAGGAACAAAACTCGTGCTACAGAGCTTTAAGGCCACCTCAGAGCTTGAGATTGTCACTAAAATGAATTTTGTTTAGACCTTGATCTGTGTACAGGTGTGAGGAATAGAAGAAACCAAGTCGCGAGAACGGAACTTCCATCACGCTTTGCTGGTCGTAAAAATAACGTTGAAAAACGAGGTGTGCCACAGCCACGGTGATCGAAATTTTGCCTATGGGGCTCTACATCAGAAGGGGGAGGGGGTGGACACATCACAATTTATGAAATTGGTAGAGGGGGGTCATTATGATTGACCCAACTATATTCAAACATTTCATTAATGTACTGTACACGAAATTTTTGCATGTACGTCAAAATGTGTGTTTTGCATAGAATCACCCAGGTACAAAAGGCGAGGGAACCCATTTAAAATGTAGAGAAAACGATGAGTTTTCCGACTTTAGCGAGCGTGATTTTCTTTTTCAGGGAGGTGCGTGTGGAAAATATGGAGGTGCGAGTTAGATTTACGATTTTTGAAAAGTAGCTTTTCCGTTTCTTCGGAAAATTGGAAAAGCGGCTGACGAATTTTCTTTTAGTAACAGTTCCGAGCCCTCTGATTGGCTGGACGGACTTTTCTCGCGTAATTTTACGAATACTCGTCTGGAATTGAATTTTCCGACGTACGACGATACGTAGGTACGTTGCTTTAGGCACGATATCGATGTAGTTAAGCCAAAAGTAAAAAGGCGATTTTCCGACGCTTCGGAAAATCTACGTTACCGAGTTTTCTTTTATCGTGACGATACCGACGGATAATAGCACAAAGCTGAATGAACTTTTCCGATCGCAAATACGGTACCTTTTCGTCAAAACGATACTTTTATTTTTTCTAAAAATAAAATTACTCGAAAAGAAAAACACGATTTTGATTTTAATTTCAGTTTATTTTCATAAAGAAAATACAAAACGCGTATCGATCTTATTCTCAACGATTGAGAACAAAACCGGGAAATTACAAAATAGAGGGTTATGACCTCTTCGCGAGACGATTAAAACGATATAAACGCGACTTAAAAATAAACGAACGAATTATAAATTAATTTAGGCCGTAGCCAAATATAATTATATTAGCTTAACAGCCGTGTATAAATGTCTCTAAAAATAACATAAAAATCTGAAAAAATTACTACGAAGAGAACTTTTTATATGTTTTTCAACTAATTACTTTTCAAGATGGGATCTCAATACCCTTGGGGGGCACCTGGGGGCACAGGGTCCTAAATTTTAGTCAAAATTCAAAAAAATAGAAAAAGTGAAGTAATACACTGATTTCTACTAATTCGAAGGCGCTGAGTTCGAATATGTGCTTAGTTTTTTCATCCGACTACCCTGAACCCCCCTATCAGCCCCCTGATGAGGTCAAAATTCAAAAAAATGAAAAATAACGTATGAAGTGTTGTTTGTTGGAGTTTTGAGGGCACTGAGTTAGAATATTTGCTTATTTTTTGGATGCGACCATTTAGTGCCTCCCTGGCCCCCAATTTTAAGGGAACAGATGCAAAAAATTGGAAATAGCATGTATCATAATTATCGATTTCTACTGATTCGAGGGTGCTGAGCTAGATTATCATATTATTTTCTCGATCCGCCTCCCCTGTTCCCTGCACTGACTCCCAAATTACTAAAAAATTTAAAAAATCAATGTTTTTTTTTCAAAAATGGTGGCTAGGAGGCATTAAAGGGACGAATCGAAAAAGTAAGCAAAAATTCTAACTCAGTGCCCTCAAATACCCAACAAACGACACGTCATACGTTATTTTTCATTTTTTTGAAGTTTGAACTCAACAGGGGGCTGATAAGGGAGTTTAGAGGGGTCGGATGAAAAAACTAAGCACATATTCGAACTCAGCGCCTTCGAATTAGTAGAAATCGATGTATTACTTCACTTTTTACATTTTTTTGAATTTTGACCAAAATTTAGGACCCATGTGCCCCCTAGGGATATTGAGATTCCATCTTGAAAAGTAATTAGTTGAAAAACACATAAAAAGTTCTCTTCATAGTAATTTTTTCAGATTTTTAAATGAGGCGCCTCGTCTTTTGTATTTATCATGAAAGTTGAGCTTCCATCACAAAAGTTCAACTTTGAACTTTTCAAAAAGTGATTATCAATTTTGAATCTCCTTTTAATTCTTTACAAAACCGCATAAACAGATTTATCTTAAATCTAACCGATCTCGAGATATGCACCTTTAAAGTTAAGTAAGCCATTTCGCAAAAAATCTCAATTATACGAAAATTACAAGGGCCACCCCCCTCCCCCTCCCCCTGAAGGATTAGGATCGGAATGAGGATGATTCCTTCATTAGACCATCGAGGGGAACTCGTAAAATTTTTTTAGCGACATCGGAAGACCCTAAGTCAAAACCTGGTCGAGTTGACATAGGATGAGCCAGCTGTGCTAAGGAATCTCGATTTTTCGCTTTTTAAATGTTTTTGCTTCAGGAGTGAATATGGAAAAAGAAATAATATAAATTTTTTTCAAAATTATCATAGAAAAATATTCGGAAAACATATAAAATTTTCTTTTTCATATCTGAATAATTGGAATAGCCCGGTAAAATAAGGCGCAAAAAGACGAGAAAAAGCAAATAGTCCTATTTTGTAGAAAAAATCACGTGTTGAGGAGGAAAAATTAGACTAAATAGGAAATTTTACAGATGTGATGAGTTTTTTTTTTCAAAAAATGGATTCAAATGGAGACATCACGAGGTCGAGTTATTGGAGTACCTAGTAAAGAATATAAAAATTCTGACTAAAATGAAATTTTTTCAATTTTTTTGACTCAAAAGAAAAATTTTCAAAAAGGTCATCCCTTTCTAAATATTTCACATATAAGATCACATAACTTCAGAAAATTTCCCGACCTAATTTTTAAAGTATCGTAGGGCCCCCTTCAACCATGAGAATGTAGCGCACGCATATCCATATAAAACTTCCTGTTTTTTTCAGCGAGATCTATCGCCATTTGTCTTTTCTACAATCAATGTTGAAACGTTTATCAATTACTTGACATAAATTACAAAAGAAAATTTTGCAGTGCCACTTTTAAAATGCAGCACGAGCCAATCGCCCCTTGAAATTTTCGTCTCATTTACGACCTACTGAAGTACAAACCAATCGATCTTGAAACAAACTCGTTGAATCGAGACGCGATAAAATTTTCAGCCAAAAAAACAAGTTTACAAACTCAATTTAATTACTTACTCACAATGTAACTTCTATGTATGGTATCTAGCTACCTACCGACTATAACAACCCTATACGAAATTGAGTCAAGATCAATAATGATAAATAACTTTTCGGCTCGGAAAAAAATTAATGATTGAACGTTGAACGTTATATCCGATAATACAATACTCGCAACCGGTTAGCATTTTTCAAGAGAAAAAAAGTAAGTAAAAATTACGAAAACTTGTTGATCGTAGTTCAAACAAATTTATGAAAGAAAACTCAGCAACATGAAAACCCTCGAAATTATTACCTAATTATTAAATGAGTAAATATGTACGCATTAATTATGAATATTTCGCGAGAAACCAGCTACAAATAATTAAAACGAACAAGTTACCGAAAGCTAATTTTTTTCCTACGTGGAACAATGTTCGAGAAAAAATTCTATTACTTGAAAAAAAAATTAGTTCTAAGCGTTTTGCAGTCTATTTATACAGGAATTTAGTTAGGATTTATTTTTAATTTGTTGATGCATTTGCATATGTTTTAATTTTTAATGTACTTCGTATGTACTGTCTTGAAGGCTATTACGCCCATTACTATCAAACTGTATTTTATCAAC
Source organism: Pseudococcus viburni (assembly GCA_033439095.1). Lineage (NCBI taxonomy): Eukaryota > Metazoa > Arthropoda > Insecta > Hemiptera > Pseudococcidae > Pseudococcus > Pseudococcus viburni. Next base: position 70,324 of record JAVBJF010000428.1, on the reverse strand, counting down.
AGTGCATTTAAAAATTTTCTTTTAGCTATCAGAATATACCTAACTTTTATCACGAAATGTGAAAAAATTTGTTAGGAAGTCATAACTTGGCAGGTAAGCTGAAAATTTAATAACGCTTCAAGGTTTAAAATGGTTAGAAATTTTTTGAAATTCTCATCATTTCTTGTGCATTCATTTCACATTTCAAATATACTGAATAATTATATAGCTTCTGAATTATGACCACAAAAATCTCAAGAACACTGGGCCATCTCATATTCAACTCTGAACACAGAAAAAATTCATTCCAGGTGCTTAAGAATCTCGGTTCTTCGCTTTTTAAATGTTTTTTCTTTAGGAGTGAATTTAAAAAAATAAATGAAATAAATTTTTTTCAAAAATATCATAGAAAAATATTCGGAAAACATGAAAATTTTTCTTTTTCATATCTGAATAATTAGAATAACGGTAAAATAAGGCGCAAAAATACGAGAAAAAAGAAAATAGTCTTGTTTTGCTGAAAAAATCACGTGTTGAGGTAGAAAAATTAGACTAAATAGGAAATTTTACAGAGTTCAAGAAATTACATTTCGATATGAGAAAACGATATTTTCAGTTGTTGAAGATTTTTACCTCCGATTTTTTCATGATTTTTCTTCAATTCTCCTTTACAACGTCAAATTTAAAAAAATGTCAAAAAACGTAAATTTTTTGGCAAAACCAAACAATTTTCAAAACAGTGAATAGAAATTTTAAAAATTGAAATTTTAAAATAAAATTAAAAAATTGTAGAAAAACTGGTCAGGATAATTGAAATTTTGCACGATTTTTGGCATTTAAACATTTATTATTCAACATTCAAAACTGACAAAATCACACATTTTCACAATTCTGACTGTAATTTGGTAAAATTTTATAATTTTGGAAAAATATCCCATTTTGATAGCAATAAAATTGGTTGAAGAGGGGGGGGGGGTCGCAACTACTGAAGCAATAGAACAAAACGAATCAGAACAAAGGTCCAACAGAACTAAAGTCAGAGAAGGAGGGAGAATAAAATGATACTTGGGAATAAAATATAGACGTACATTCACTCTTATAAATAAATTTTTGCGATGAAAAATCAGAAAATTTGGAATTTGGGCAATTTTTTTAACGATCTGTAACTCTTGAACCAGCTGTGGCCATCCCAAAAGTGGTATCGAATCGAGCCCCCAATGGTTCAAGGAGATATAGTAACTCAAATTGCACCGTCGCGTCGCCAACCAATATCCGTACAATTTCATGACTTATCATTTCACCTTACAAAAACCTCGAATCACACAAAAGATCCAGAATCCAGAAATAATGTTGGTTAGCAAAATATGCCATTGTTCTTCCTCCATCGAGTGCAAATAACCGCATTTTGATCGAGGTCGTCTAGTTGCATCGAAGAAGATGATGCATGCTACGAGTAAAGGGTTAAGGTTTAACAAGAGATGGAATGACGTCATTAATTGTGAATTCTACAATAAACCTTCTTTTACATTTTCAACGACTTTTTTTTACATCAAGGAGCAGATTGATTAAATTAGGCGTCGATTTACACGAAAATTTGAGGGGGAGAGGTAAAATTTTTGATGTCACTATTTTTTGTTTTTTTTTTCAAAAAGTTGTACGGAAGTTAATTTGCACAAAGCTCTCATTTTTTTGAAAATTTGCAAAGGAGTTTGGAAGGAACCCGAAAAACTAGCTCCTAAAAACTTACAAAATTTCAACATGTTGGTACTTTAATCAGGCCTTAAAATCGGTAGATATCTAGTAAAATTGGTAACCTTTCCAAAAAAACAGAATTTTTTTGAAAAAAAGTAATACATTTTTTTAAAAGTTACTAATAAAATTTCAAAAAGTTGTGAATTTTCCAAAAAAATATAATTACGTCAAAATTCGTAAGAAAAATCCAAGAACAAAATTTCAAAAAAAATTTAGGCACAAAACTTCAAAAAAAATTTAAGCACAAAATTTCAAAAAAAAATTAGGTAAGTAGGTATGTATTAAATTTTTCAAAAAAAATGGATATGAATTTTTCAACAAAAATTAGATACCTAGGTGTAGGTATACGTAGGTACTTATATACCTTATAAAAAAAATTAAGGTATACTTACCTATAAAGTTCCCCAAAAAAATTAAGTAGGTATTTATTAAGTTTCTAAAAAAAGTTAGTGATAAATAATTTCTCAAAAAGAAGAAATATCTTTACAGCAAAGTACCATTTGTGGATCAGTTTTTACGATCATCCCAAAGACCCATCCCCGAAATAATAATAAAATTATTAATATTAAAATTAAATAAATATAAAATAAAAAAATTATAACATTAATATTAAAAAATAAAATTAATGTAAAAATTCTAAAAATAATTATATCTAAATATTCAATTAAAAAAAGAATTATAAAATTAATAGATGAAAATTCTAAATTTATACCAGAAATTAATTCTGATTGTTATTTACAATTTTTTCCTAGGACGTCATAGGAGGGAGCTAGGGTCCTGAAAAAAAATTAATTTTGAAAATTTCCCATTACCAGAAAAAATCACCAAAAATCGGGTTAATCGACTTTTAGGTGCATTTCTTTTGCAAAGTACATCCTATTACTATGTAGAATAAGAAAAATGTATAGCCGACCCCTTATCTCAAAGTAGGGGGTGGACCCTCCGAAGAAAAAGTCGCATTTTCTCCCAAGCGTAGCTCAGCAAATAGTGGAGTTTTTACTACCAAAATACCTTTGTTTCAGATTTTTGCCATGAGTCTTTTGCTTGTGGGAATTTTCCCCCCAACCTCCATTTTTTCGAATTTTTTAGGGGTCCCGTTAGTGAATCAAACCACTTGCAGAGGACTATAATTTTTCAAAAAAAAATCCTATGGAAAGTCACTTCCCTCTACATCAATATTACGGATTTCATTTTTTTTTAAATACCGACGGTAAATTTTTTCTATAACATTTATTTTTCACGCCAAACGATGCCTTTAAAATCTTTTTTTTCTGCTTTGTAATGAAAAAAAAACACCAATTAAAGATATGTAATGGGTAATCCGGTGGTTCATACACACGCCTAATTTTTTTTTACCCAACTCCTTGTTATGTGGCTTGATCCATAAACGGGTCCCGATCCACATTTGGTACTTTGCTGTAAATTTTTCAAAAAAATTGAGGAAATTTTTAATCAGAAAGTTATTGAAATTATGAAAAATGTTTTGATGGTTAAATGCCAAGTCTATTGTCCAAAGATCAAAATTCAACGCAAACGATCTGAATTTGAACCAAAAATTTTCAAAATTTTAGCAGCTCAATTCAACAAAGTTTGAAAAAAATTGCCAAACTAAATAGCAATTAAATAATATAATTTCACATCTAATTTGAAAAACTCTGAAAAAAACGTAAAAAGGATTTTTTGGCTAAAATCATAATTTTTTGAAATGTTTGCCTTCGTGAATTCAATAATTTTCAAATAAGTATCTATTAATTTTGATATTTTAAAAATGGCAAGAATAAAAGGGTAGCGTTGATAATTCGGCTCTGATGGATTTTAAAAATGAAAAAAATGAAATCTGTGCGATTAAAAATTGAAAAATTAATTTTTGAAAGATTCTTTCAAGATGTGGAAATATTTATTTCATGCAAAGGCAGCTGAAAAAATTGACAGTGCGAAGGGTGAAAATTTTTGGGAAAATCATATTTAAAAAATCAAAAATCATCAATTTTAAACCATTTTCCAAGGCATTTTCGAACTTTTATGTGTGGGGAGAGAGGGGTACCATCCTCTGTTGGATCTACGCTTCTTTTTAAAACATCGATTAAACTTTATAAAACTAAAATTCAAATAATATGTTGAAAAGTACAAAAATAATTGTAAAATTTGAGAAAAACAAAGATACCACAGGTACCTAAGAGCATCCAATCAAGTAATATTTCAAAATTGTTTCCCTATCGAGGAATACCTCTCACATATTTACATATTTGTATAAAAATCGTGACTTTATTTAGCAAAAAAAATACACATCTCGACAACCACGACGATAAATATAGTAATTACAGCAAAGTAAATAAATTACGAAATTTTCCATCATTAGATTCTCGATGATCGGATTACTCGATACCTGACGTACGTACAATTCGAAATATTTATTTTAAACACACGTACCTACGTCCTACGTCTACATACGTCCAAAAAATCACAAATTTTACGTACATACGTCTGCGAATTCCCGACGATAATTCAATTTCCAACCGAAATCTTATCTGTTGTATAATATCAATGCAGATGATATTCATCTTACGTAATTTCAGCAACGAGGAAACAAATTTCCCGAAATTTTTTACGTATCGACTCATCTCTTGTTATAAATAGTGAATTTCTGAAGCATCTTAATTGATCGGGAAACCGCGACAAGGACGTATGAGATTTTACTTTCAGCGAGTACGTAAATTAGAATATAGGTGGATTTTTTTATAAGTAAAAATTCGTCGATGTTGGATCCAAAAAACGAACTTTGCATTTTCCACCAATGGTTCGCGAAACGGATTAACCGCATCGATTTCGACCTTGATTTCTCTCTAGGCAGTCCCTTTCTAGCGAATAAAAATCCCATTCGAGAGAGTGGATCCATTTCCTCGCGAAAAACCCAGAGCAAAATCCAATATCCGGATAAGGCCTACTCGACTGGTTGAAATTTGGAAGTAGGTTAATTGAGAGAAAGATGCAAACCAGAGTGGTTCTTTGCACAAGTTTCGAGATGTACTGGAGGAAGGCAAGCTGTCGAAATTTTTCCATATCAATTCGTACACGAGCGTTACATTAACCAAGTTGGTTTTTAGCTTTTATAATATTGCACGGTGAAGTAATCGTGTGTGATTTCGCTGGTCATTATATCTATTTAACAGAAGCACGAGATTACTGACCTTGGTCATCACTAAAACAAATAAGTGCCGTCGTCGTTGTCTTCGCCCAAACCAGCCATGCTTTTTTTTTCTCTTCTTTATTTATATCACGGCCTTCTCGTTATTACGCGATCGCACTCGGATGATATAATAGGTCTTGTAAAATAGGTGCAATTTCTACTCGCGAACCAGTCTATTTCCCCATTTCGAAGAATTAAAACAATATGGAAAAATTCACGATCAAGTTCAATGCGAAAACGAGGCGAAAAATTTCATAAAACGAGATATTTTCGCTTTCACGAGTACCCGATACCGGTTCACTGTTTACGTAATTTTGGCCGCTATCCAATCCAAGGCCAAAGTCTGCCATCAAAGTTTCAAACGTTATTAATATGGGCGATGTATCACGATGCCAGAATATACGAATATCAACAATAATAAAGCGTAAACCATTCTCAAACCCGGAGCGTCTTCGAATTCGAACCCATCCATACAGACGATCATAATATTCATGGGACAGCCACAAACCACTTATAAGGATCAGACCTATGATCGCGATGGCGACTCCCGAGCCAAGTTATTTTTCCTCGTTGTGCGAAAATTATGGTAAACAGATTTTACTTAATGATAAGAACGTGATTAACACGTTTAAACGATTGGTTTTAAAGTAATTTTCATTAATTTAACGTTAGCTTGATTGGCGAGTAATTTTTCATAGAAATTTACATTGTTTCACGTGCTCCCGGCGTAGGACTGTTGACGCGATGGTTGTTTAGTATTCCGGACGAGTGGAAAAAATTCCCAATTGGTAAAATATAGCGATAGTTTAATGTACTATATTTAGTATGTTTCCAATTTCAAATTAAATTATGATGGTACGTGTAAACAAATGTGGCGTGGTTGTGATGATGGGTGCCAATGCGGTGTAATTAACACTTGTCAGCAGGAAGAGGGTGTTGCGCCCTAGGCTTTGGCTCAAGATGAATTTTTAAAAAGAGAATTAGCATCAATTGGGAATTTTCCATTTTATAGGAATGACATTATGAGCCAGATCTATCAATTTATCGATGGAATTTTAGAGTAAGTATAGCCTACATTTTTAATTTGTTTTTTTAGGAAAATAACCCAAAATTCGAAAAATTTTAGTCGAATGATACAAGTATTTCTGATAAGAAAATTTGACTTGTAAAAATTACCTAGTCACTTACAAGGACGATGTCTCAACTTGTAGCAAAATTTTGGGCCGAAATAAAAATAAATCAAAAGTACATCATCAGAGAACTCTATATAAAAAATTTCAAGTGCTCAAGTTCATTTTTATATTTTTGGCGAATTTTTGAATATTCAAAATTATCTCATCGCTCTGCAAAATACGTACCTATAAAAATTTGATCTAATAAGCGAAAAAATATGAAATTTGGTATAATTCGATTAGAAGTTGTTTCAAGACATTTTGGAGCCTCCAAAAAATTTTGCAATTTTCCAGCACTGGAAAAAGCTCATAAAAATGGTTCATATAGACTTCAGCACCAACAATCGCGAATTACCCATATTGGTGACCTATTTGATCGATTAAAGTATAATTTTCCGAAATTCGTAACTTTGAGTTGAAATCCGCAGGTATTTTTTTTTTCAGGAAAAATTTTCAGCCAAAAAATAAGGTTCTCAACTCAAAGTTTCGAATTTCAGAAAATTGTGCTTTAATCGATAAAATGGGATTGTAGGAGCTGAAGTCCATAAATGGACTATTTTTATGGGGTTTTCTCCAACGAAGCGCTGGGAAATTCCTAAATTTTCTGGAGCCACCAAAACGTCTTGAAACTGCTTATAATCGATTTGGAATGTTGAAAATACGGTAAGTACATACCAAATTTTAGCTTTTTTCGTTGATTAGACCAAATTTTAATGTTTTGCAGGGAGATGAGATAATATTGAAATTTCAAAAATTCACCAAAATTCGAGAAATGCACTTCAGTACCTAAATTTTTGGAAATGGGATTCTTTTATGGTGTACTTTCAATTTATTTTTGTTTCGGTTCAAAATTTCACTTCGAGTTGGGATACCTCCTTGCTAGAAGTTTTTAAAATAGTGAAAAATGCCTTTTTTGTTTTCGATTTTTTTGAGCATGCTGTACCCAATTTTTGAATCCAAAAAGATAAATGTGATGCGTGATCACTTAACAGAATTTATATAAATAATTCAGCCATGGCACCATCCCCCCATTTTTTTCAATTTTGTTTTGAAAATTTCAACATAAAAAAAAGTCGGTAAAAAAATTGGAAAAATGTGAACGGAAAATTTTGAAAAAATTCTCACACATACTACCCGGCATGCAAGACATATAATCTGTGAAAATTTCAAAAAATGTTATCCACTCCTTCCAGAAATATTGCTTGTTGAATTTTCGACGTGTGATTGCGAAAATTCCGGGAGGGGTGGGTATTGGGGGGTAAAATTTTTTTTGATGGTATTATACTAAAAGTAACATTTTGGGTCACTTTTGATCGATTCTCGGTCAAGGGGCATTGTTGACCCTTATCAGGAAAGACTCTTTCAAAAATTCGCCAAAATACGAGAAGTGAACTCGAGCATCTGAAATTTTGGATATGGAAATCTTTGATGATGTAATTTCGATTTATTTTTGTTTCGGCTCAAAATTTTACTTCGAGTTGAGATACTAGGTACCTCCCTTGTTACTTGTTAAGAGTAATTTCCATATTCCTCCCTGAAAAATATTTTCAGTCGATTTTTTAAATGGGGCTTTGATCTGAATGCTCATTTACAATTCGGATGAATAGAGACTTGAAATAAAAATTTTCAATTAGTTTTTCAGCAAATTTTTAGCCGAGTTAAAAATTCATTATTGAGGGGCGTTTTTCCAACCTGAACTAATTACAAAAACTGTACACGCGAGGAAAGGAACATGAATATAGATTTTTAAATTTTTTTCAATAAAAAAATTTACACCTGAGGCTCTTTTCTTGTATACGGTTTTTGTAATTAGCTCAGTTTGGAAAAACGCCCTTCATTTTTTTAAAAATTATATTGAGAACTTATTCCATCTCGACTTCTCGACTACTTCTTTAGCTAACATTTTTCGTTCAATTTTTTTAGCATCAATTTGAATATATTTCTTTGAACCACGATAACGACCTCTATCCCTCCTATATTATTTTTTCAACCAAAAATATTCGTTTCATTTTTCAATCAAGTTTTTTATATACAGTATGACACAAAAGGCTTGGTAAATTGAAACATTTCTCAATATCTCAGAAATGAAAAGAGATATCAAGACTGTTCAAACGGCAATGTGTTCTTGGCGTCGAGGACATTGAAGATTGATAATCAAACTTTCAGCCCAACCTATAGGATGCCCTCAAATTGAGAAACCGGTTTGGGTCAAAAAATGGGGGTCCGGTTTTTTGTATCGAAATAAAGTCTACGCACTGGCGCGATTAAAATGTGATATGTTTTTTTGAAACCGGTTCAGCGGTTTTGAACCAGTTGTCAATAATATCCAAAAAAGTGGAGATATGAAAAAAAGTTTGAAACAAAAGTTGTAGAGAATTAAAGACTGAAAACTTTACGTTCTGTATATTTTTTTTTTTTTTGCATTTAGCAATGAAGAAGAGTTATGGCATAAAAAGAAAAAATTATACTCAAGTCCTTTATACCATAACTTCTTACCATTGCAAAATGAAAAAAAAAATTACAGAACGTAAAATTTTCAGTATTTAATTCTCTACAACTCTTGTTTCAAACTTTTTTCGATATCTCCACTTTTCGATAACCGGTTATCGACTTGAAAAAAAAATCATCCAAAGAATCTACCGGTTTCAAAAAATTAGAGATATCAAAAAAGTGTGAAATAAAAGTTGTAGAGAATTGAAAACCAAATATTTTACGTTCTGTAATTTTTTTTTCATTTAGCAATGGAGAAGAGTTATGACTTGAAAAACAAACAAATATACTCAAAACCTTTTCTACGACAACTTCTTTCCATTTCAAGATGGAAAAAAAGTTATGAAACAAAAAATGTTCATTTTTTACTTCTTTACAACTTTTGTTTCAAACTTTTTTTTCATATCTCCACTTTTTTGGATATTATTGACAACTGGTTCGAAACCGCTGAACCGGTTTCAAAAAAACATATCACATTTTAATCGCGCCAGTGCGTAGACTTTATTTCGATACAAAAAACCGGACCCCCATTTTTTGACCCAAACCGGTTTCTCAATTTGTGGGCATCCTATAGGTTGGGCTGAAAGTTTGATTATCAATCTTCAATGTCCTCGACGCCAGGAACATATTGCCGATTGTGTCATACTGTATGCTTAGAAGAGAACCAAATTTAATAAACATTCGTTTTTTAATCACGATAAATTCATCCCCTCCCTTCAATCATTTTTTCAATCAACTTCCTCTCCCTCTCAGCGTATTTTTTTCAATCACAATTTTTCATTTTTTTCATTTTTCGGAGAATTTATTAGTAGTTGAGGATGACGACCCTCATCTCTCCATCATTTTTTCAACAAAAATTTCTTGATTCATCTTCAATTTGAGGTACCTAACTACCTATTTAGTTTCTTTCACCTCAAATTCACCCACATCAAAATTTTCGATTCATTTTCAACACAATATTTGTAATATAAAATTTAACATTAATTTTTCAAATTACGATGACCCCTCCCCCCTTATTTTTAAATCAAACCATTCGTTTAATTTCTTTTAGAAAATTTTCAAGTAGCAAGTTTTTTTACCATGACAAATTTCCCTTCTCCTCCTCTCAATCTATTATTTTTCAATTAAAATTTTTCGAGTATTTTTGAGCCGATTTTCAATACCGATTGGTATTCGTTCTTTACCCGTGACGAATCCACATCCACTCCAAATATTTTCTTCAAACAAATTTTTCGATTCATTTCTAGGCAAATTTTCGAATCATGATAACTTGATAATTCTCTTTCTTTCTACCGTACTCCGATATTATACAGTCAGCAAAATTTTACATTTCATTATTTAGCCAAATTTTTAATATTATCAAGTCAAGTGCCCATTCTTTATTTTTTATATCAGATTTTTTTATCACAAGGAGAGAATGAAAAAATTACAAAATTTAGAAAAAAATCTTTTGTAACTAAAATAAGTCCAACAAAATCTTCGAATCCAAATGACAAAATTACTTTCCCTCTCATTCCCTCCAAAAAATCACTCTTAAAGAATTTAATTTTCCTTCATATTTTCAAGGTTTGCATAAAAATTGAGAAAATAGTATTTTCTCCTACTTTTCCGAAAAAAATAATTTTCCGATGATCGGAGCTGAGTCGAAACAATTTATCCAGGGTGAGAGGAAGGGCAAAATCACCGAAAATGACATTTTCACAGTCCATAAAGTCATTTAATCAAAATTTTCCAAACCATAATTATTATTTTTCCCACTGAATAAAATAAAAGCTCACCATTCAACTTACCCTTGAAAACAGACACGAAAAATTCAAAATAGTCCAATTATCAACACACCGAAAAAAATTTCCAACCATTTTAAATTTTTCACAATTGCAAAATAATTTTCCCAGCGCGACGATTAAGAGACAAATAAGCTTGTTCACAGTTCAATATCAAGAAACACAATTCCACACAAAGCCACTCGACAACTCTACTGGACTGAAACTTTACACTTTTGGAGAACCAGAGACGACATTCGACTAAATATCGATAATCGTGATAAATAATTCAGGCCTTCTCCAAGTCAAATAAACCCAGGACTCAGGTATATGATTACATGTAGGCATAATAACGGTATCTGATGGAATAGTTTATAAAACTTATCCAATATTTATCAACAAAGTAACTTATCGTGTCCCCTGTAGACAAAACCTCGCAAAGCATGTGCGATAAAAATTGCAAAAAATTATTGTAAGTAACAGAACCATTAAAAAAAAACTCACCAGTCGCAGTCGTTGAAATCTGCAATTTGAACCTGAAACAAGGCAAAAAAAAAACAGATTATGTGATGAAATTCCACCAGGTTCAGATAGCTGCATATACAAAGTTGAAAAATTATTCGATGACGTAACAGCCGCAGCAATGACATCGATCATTTGTAGTAGCTTGTTGGGATTTAAGGGGGTATAAATTTGAGTCGCGCCAAAGGTCATTACATTAATGGTACCAATCCGTATACAATGTTTCAATTATTTCAAGGCTGCGGTGCTTACGAATTTGCCATATTCGCAGGTCATGTATTTAGATTACGAATAAGAGAAAATCGTGATTCACAGCGTCACAGCGACGAGGGACACGTGAGAACATTCGAAGCATATTAAATACTCGTTTGCTGGGTTTGATGATAATAAAGCACACATGCCCTAAGTTTTTCTCTCTCCCCATAAATCGACAAAATTTCTTCTTTTTCACCATCTTCGAACCTGTTCAAGTACCATGACCTTTACGTAAAATTTTACGCACTTAGTCGACGATGCAGATTTCTTTACGTACAGCAATGTTTTATTATTGATTCGACCAATACGCGGTGTCATCAGTCGAATCGACGTTGTAAATTTACCGCATCTGGCAAATGTAAATTTTTATTCGTATGGCTCGTTGGATAAACCGGTTCGAAAAAATCTTCATTGAAATTGAGTCAATGTTAAACAGCAGACTAATGAAATATCATTCGCATGGGTGGATTATTTTTGCATTCTTGGCGAAAAAAATTTACAGTTATGGAATTTAATAATGCTCCCGCGTACGTAGATACGTATTTCCCAGTAATTTTTTTTATTTCGTTTCTTTCATCGATTTCAATTTGTGCGTTGTTATTTACGTATGTGCTGTGATTAAGACTAGGAAATATACAGTACGTCATACGGTGTCTAAACAAAAGATTAGTACTTTTAAATCCTACAATATTCCCAAAATAGTTAAAAATCAATTGGACGACTCCTACTCGATCCTTGAAACTCTGGTTGACATTTCGAAATGAGATGTACATAGATTTGAATGCAGATTAGGAAATCGTTAGGGTTCCAAATCACTCCTGGGCGTCTTTCGTGAAAACATCAAAAGCATTTTTTGCCGAGGTAAATTGAACAAAAAATGATCATTAATTGGAAATTTTGCACAAATTACGTATTTGGCACTTTTTTGACATTGGAGGAAAACATGATTCATCGCTATGTCAAGAATGACGCTGTTTATTGCTTTCAATATGTAAAATAGACAAAAAAACAAAGCCGAGCTTGTGAGTTAGGGGAGCTTTTTGACTTCTAAAACCGAATCTCTTTAAATTTTTTGAGCCAGAAATCGAAATTTTATTGAAATTTTTCAGAGGGGAAGGAGTAAACGATTTTAAGTTTGTACAAAGGCTGACCCGTAATGACTGAGAGCGATCGCGCTGCGCGCGCGCAACGCGTCGCGCGGGAAAACTGTTTTGGGTCATCCAAAGTACAACTAATTAGCTACCCGGAGATGTGTGTCCCATTTTTTAAAAAAATTTTTTGCCAGAGTTATCGCGATTTTAAAAGGACCACATCGTTTGACCCCTACCGTTTTTTTAAACCACGCTCACGAGGTCCGCGTCGCGCCGCGCGGGAAAAATTTTTTTTCGTTCGAAAGTAGACACTTTGAACTTTCCAATGCCGGGTCAACGAACTCTCCAGCTACATCTCCGGCCGAGATATCGCCTTTCAAACACAAAAGTTTTTTTTAAAAATCGCAATTTTTTTAACAAAATAGGCCTTCTGAAGTGGAATTTTGGAAGGCCACTTGAGGCCTCTTGTTTAAAAATCGATTTTTTTGTCATCTAATGTATCGCTATCATCGCTATCGTGTATTACTTTACTAAATTTAATATAGTAATACACGATAGCGACAATAGCGATACATTAGATGACAAAAAAATCGATTTTTAAACAAGAGATTTTCCAAAATTCCTCTTCAGAAGGCCTATTTTGCTAAAAAAATCGCGATTTTCAAAAAAAAGTTTTGTGTTTGAAAGGCGATATCTCGGCCGGAGATGTAGCTGGAGAGTTCGTTGACCCGGCATTGGAAAGTTCAAAGTGTCTACTTTCGAACGAAAAAAAAATTTTTCCCGCGCGTCGCGACGCGAACCTCGTGAGCGTGGTTTGAAATTTCGGTAGGGGTCAAACGATGTAGTCCTTTTAAAATCGCCATAACTCGGACAAAAATTTTTTTTAAAAAATGGGACACACATCCCCGAGTAGCTAATTAGTTGTACTTTGGATGACCCGAAACAGTTTTCCTGCGCGACGCGTTGCGCGCGCGCAGTGCGATCGCTCTCAGTCATTACGGGTCAGCCTTTGTATTTAAAAAAAAAAAAAACACGAAAGAAACATGAAAAAATTGACTCAAAAAATATTTCCAAAGTTTACGACCCCTCCCTCCTCTTCCCCCCACCAAAAAAATATTCTTAGTACTGGGCGAACTGGACCAAAGTTGAAAATTAATTAGTGTAACGGAGTGAGGTAACAAAATATTTATTTTATGATATTCCCAGTCTTTTTTTAATGTGGTACCCCCCCCCCCCAATCACTAAAAATATCGATTCGAGACAGTCAAAATCATATAGAATCAAAATTTTTCAAAGTGCAGAAAAATTTGAGGAAAACTTTTCATTTTGTCATTTTTCAAAATTTTGACGAATCTTTAGATAAACTTGTTTTTGATTATTCGTTATAGATGAGTTCTGCCAAAACAATTTTATCTTAGACATTTTTGAAAAAAATCGATTTTTTATTATATTTTTCAAAAATACCCATTTCTGTCGTACCAACATATTTTTTTTAAAGTTCAATTATGCAATTTGAAAAGAAAACCGTTAAAGTGGCCTATCTATAAAAAATTTCCCATTTTTGAAAAAAAGTCAATTATTGTCATTTCTGTAAAATGTCAACTACCAATCGTCATTTAGAAAAAATTGATAATTTTGCAATTTTGGAAAATGTTGAATTTAACTCGACTATTTTAAAAAAAGGTTCATTTTTATCATTTTTAAAAAACAATAGGTAATTTTTTGTTTCTGAAAAAAATGTTTTTTGTTTTTTTTTTTTTAAAGAAATGCTAACTTTATTACCTTAAAAAATGTTAGTTTTAATTTTTTTTATTTCTTTAAAAATGCCACTGCTTTTGTCATTAAAAAAATTTAAGTATGGTATTTTTTGAAAAAGGTCTTTAAGAAAATTCAAATTTTGTTGAATTTATTGTTTTTGAGGAAAATCTCACAGTATTAAAAACGCATATCTTGTTCTTTTTGTTGGTGTTTAAATGCTTCCACTGATTTTGATGTAAGTAAGTATAATGTCAAATTATGTTGGTTTCGAAAAATATGAATTTTTGCTGTTTTTAAAAAAGATTAAAAAGTTTTTTAGATACCCAAATAAAATATGTTATCATTTCTGGAAAAGAATTTGATTTTTGTTGTTTTTGAAGAATGCCATATCAAGTTTGGCCATGTTTTTTGAAAAAATGCCAACTAAATCTTGTTGTTTTTGGTAACAAATGTCAAATTTTGTTAATTTTTAAAAAATGTCAATTTTGTTAAACTTACTTTAAAAAAATATTATATTGTCATATTATACATATTTTCATTTTTGTCGCTTTTTATGTTTTCGTTTTTGAAAAAATATCAATTTTTTTTGGTTTTGAAAAAAAGTTAATTTTTGTGGGGTATTTTTAGAAATATGTGTTTATTTTCTTTCAAAATATAAAATTTCGTCAATTTTTGCCATTTACAAACAAAATTTCAGTTTTTGTCATTTTTTGAAGAATAAAAATGTTTCTGATTTTTAAAAAATGGAATTTTTGTACATTTTTAAATCTCGATGAAATTTTTACTTCCAAGTTGTAAAAAAAATACAATTTCGTGAATTAAGTTTGATCTATCAAAATTTTGACATTAAAAAAAAGCAAAATCGTCAATAAATTTTTGATTTTTTTCATTTTTAATAAAAAATTAGAAAAACAAAAAAAATGTGTTTTTTTTAAATCTATAAAACCAGGGACCGGAAGCCAGCCAGCCGAAAGCCGAAAAGCCAAAAGCCGATCATTTTTGCGGTTTTTGGAAAGCTGAAAGCTAGCTCAGCTTTATAATTCAGCAGCCGAAAGCTTTATTTTTTCGACTTTCCAACAGTTTTTTTCAAAACTTAAAATTCAATGGTTATTGATATTGAACTGGGTAAGTAAAATTCGATTCGCTGCATGCCAAAAATGATAAATAAAAATAAAAATGTACCTAAATTACATTATTTCCACGGAATAAAATCCAAAAAACATCAAGTATTTTTTCTAGTGAAATTTTTCAATTTTTTTCCTCCAACTATTAGGTTTTGACCCAAAAAAATTCCCGGAAACAGGAAAGTTCGAAAAATTGGTTCAAACGAACGTTGTAGAGCGTTAAAAGACGAGCATTTTACTTTTTTTTACTTTTTTTCTACGTGGTCTCGGGGGCGAGCTATTGCAAAAAGAAAAAAAATCAGCGCAGTGTTTGAAAATTTCTCACGAATTTTTAACCCCCTCTTTGGGGATCAATTTGGGTCCAGGGTCCGGGGGTTAAATGATTATAAAAATCGAGTTTAGAAACCACGAAAATCCCAGAAACTCGCTTTTTGGGCTATTGGTTCGCTAAATTTTATACCAGGTGTAATTTATTGAGTTGATGAAAAATTTTCGAACGCCGCGTCGACCTTTTATGTGAAGTTGACGCGTGTTCTTTTCATTTTTAGAGCTTCTGAATTTAAATTTGAAGTGATAAAAAAAATCCAAAAGCCGAAAGCCGAAAGCTAGCTTTAACAGCCATAGGTATATGTAATTTCAAAAGCCAAAAGCAGCAGCTTTATAACTTTTATCACCAGCTAAAAGCCAAAAGCCGCAGCTTTATCTTTTGGCTTTTGGTCCCTGTATATAAAATAAATATGAAGACAATTTATCTGAATAGAAAATTTTCAATTAATTTTTTTTAAACTGCTGATCCTCTTCCCTCTTCTTATCCTCATAAATATTTTTGTAAAAACCATTGTTCTGGTTCATAACAAAATCATTTCAGTCAACAAGGGTGAACTGAATTCCTCTCATCCCGTTTCTTACTCTCGAACACATTCGTAAACAAAGGATCAACTCCGATGACCACCGATCGAATTAATTTTCAAGGCTCGCAGAAACCATAACAAAACAAAACTCCATTATTACGTCTCGTGGGTTCCAATTAATTGGATCCTCGAAGGTTTTACCGAGAAAAAATACACAAAAAAGGTATCCGCACCCACGAATCATACTCTCACATACCCAAACAGATCAGGAACTACTGAGGGTTCACTTGGAGTGCTCGAATAATACCATAATATTTTGGCAACCATCCTAATCCGTTATTTCGTTTATCAATGCGTAAATATTATCACGAATTTATGACTGGAGATTCTCTTGCCAAATTTCCATCATTTTTTCGAACCTGTTGCATGACTCTTTCGGTGATATATCCGCAGACTATAAATAAGCTGGACAAAAACAACTCTCGGTCCGTTTTCCGGCCACTCTGCTGGCGATGCAGCAGATTCCACGGCTACAGTTACACAGGTCTGTGTACGAATGTATAAAACTAGAAGTCGCTCACCTTCGCCAAAAAAATCACCGCGTAGAGATCCTCATCGAGATGCAATTAATTATAAGATCGCACATGTATTGACCTTCGTCTTATCGAGTATACCTATAGCTACCCTCATATAATCTACGAACCGTTCACTCTTGATAGGTATCTATGGCACTCTTGCAAAAAAATACTGGAAAATTTATAGTACGCGAGTCCTTAACATATTTGCAAAACTCTTTCACACTGTCTCACCACGTGCTAGGCCATTAAACTTTTTGCAGAATGGAAGAGAAAAAATGAAAATGAAATTTTTAGTGTGATTGCGTTAAACTCGATTCGAATCGCCTGTGGCCGTTCGTAGCTTACTCATCCTCGAGACACCATATCAATTTTTACGTAATCGTGTAAAATATAAAAACCTCGCGTGGCTCGGCCGCTTAATGAAAAAATTCACACGTTTAACATTTTTACCGGCGCATAACAAAACATCTTCTATTTTGCGCTGGAGAATAGGAAAAATTATTTTGTTGGCAATTAATGGTTTAATTACTCGGTATAAACGGTACTTAATCTCGTTAACCTTAACCCGGTTATACAAGTATTTCCCATAGGCGTCTGTCTCTGTATTTTATTTATAAATACTGCCACGAATAAAGAGTAAAATGACATTACAGGGTAAAAAAGTCTGAATTTTTCGTCGCCGTATCTTTTCTCTCCTTCGACTATACCAGTTGGAAAATTGCATCAATAGATTGAGTAACTTGAGACCTCGGCTTGAACTTCCTATGTGCCTAAGTTCTCTGCTCGATTCAATTGAATTTCAACTTCGTCGTTGTCGTCAAAACCGGTCAAAATTACAGGTATTAGCGAAACATTAAATAGAGTGGTTTTTTCATCGAGGAAAATTTTTTAGTTTTTATTACCCCATTGCACATAACGAGATTTCGTTTTGTTTCATGAACGTACTGTAATATCAACAACGCCTCTTGAAAAAAATTGTTTTGCAGATAGAGAAAAACAACGGTGAATTTGGAACGAATGATTTCCTTTTTTTTTTACGATCCGAGTAGGTATGTATCCGGTTCGAGATTTTTCGTTCGTAATTAGGAAAGATTCGTGGTGTTTTTCCATCAAAACATCCTTCCATCATCTTGAAAATATCGTGAAATTCCGACCGTGGTTTTTGTAAATAACTCCACGTGTATAGGCATCATTGGCCATTTAATGATCGCAGGCGAAAATAAGGGAGAAGTAATTTAAATGTGAATAATTCGATGAAAATTATCCAATTATTTTATTCGCATTGCAATATTTTTCTGTCAAGTGTTTTTAACCTTGAAATGTATTGAGTAATTGTACCTGCAACTAGTGTACTTATTTATTTTTGGGTTCGATGACATTGTATCAAAAAGATGTTTGTTGTTTTTTTTTAGCAGAAGTAGACATAAAAAAAAATTAAAAATCGCATCAGCGAGATCCAAAAATTAAGAAAAATGAACAAATGAAACGAAAAATTCGTTTAAAAAATTAAAATTTTGAAATCAGAATTTTTTTTGAAAAATTTTCAGAAAAATAATTACCGGTGAAAATTATTTGAAAAATCAAAAGTGAAAGGGTCGACATCAAGGAAAGAAGAGAATCACAAAATGAGAAGAAATGAACCGAAGTTAACATGGGGGAGGGGGCTATAAATTGAAAATTCACAAACAGTATTCAAGTTTTAAAGATTTTTTTCAACTAAAATGCAATTTTTTTCAACTAATTTTTCAACAATTCCAATTATACTAAAATTACATGGGCAACTCCCCCCGCCCCCTGAAGGATTGGAATCGGAATGACGATGATTCCTTCATTAGACCATTGAGGGGAACCCGTAAAAAAATTTTGAGCGAAATCGGAAGACACGAGGTCAAAACCTGGTCGAGTTGACATGGAATGAGCCCACTGCAATTCAATTCAGTGTTAATTAGCCCAGGAAAAATAGCATCGAAAAATTGGTTAAAAAAGAAAAAAATGTTAATCGCGATTTTATTGCTGAAAAAGCTTCTATATGATGTCCAGAGTCTGTGATAAATTCGCACCGCCCGCACCCCTATTGCTTTTTGAGGGGGGTGGACCCCTTATGGGGGAGAAAATTGTTTTGCACCCGATTCCGCTCAAATTCGCGTGGATGGTTATGTAGGTGTAGAAGTACTCCCCAAAAAAATTTCAGCTCCCCCTGACCTCAGGGGGCTATTTTTGACTAAAATGCCAAAAAAACGAGTTTTTCAAGTATAAAATCACCCCAAAATTTCAACTTCGAAAAATTCCATGTTTTCTGTATACATTTTGAGATGACGAATCCGACTAGCCCATCAACTTTTTTATTTGGGGTTTTTAACCCTCCGTACGGCCCATTCGAAAGTGCATAGATCGTGTTTTTTCAGCAAAAAAATGACCTCCAAAACCACGATCTGTATACTTTGGAATAGGCCGTACGCGGGGTTAAACACCCCAAATGAAAAAGTTGATGGGCTAGTCGGATTCGTCATCTCAAAATGTACACAGAAAACATGGAATTTTTCGAAGTTGAAATTTTGGGGTGATTTTATACTTGAAAAACTCGTTTTTTTGGCATTTTAGTCAAAAATGTCCAACTTTGGGAAACGCTGGCTCAGCCCCCTGAGGTCAGGGGGAGCTGAAATTTTTTTGGGGAGTACTTCTACACCTATATAACCCTCCACGTGAATTTGAGCGGAATCGGCGCAAAACAATTTTCTCCCCCATAAGGGGTCCACCCCCCTCAAAAAGCAATAGGGGTGCGGGCGGTGCGAATTTATCACAGACTCTGGACATCATATAGAAGCTTTTTCAGCAATAAAATCGCGATTAACATTTTTTTCTTTTTTCAAAGTATATTTCTCCTGGGCTATAATTTCATTGCTCGATTTTTGAGTGGGGTTTTACAATTTTTCTCGCGCAAAATGCCATTTTTCCTTATTTTTGTTTCAACCTGAACTGTATTTTTAAGAAAGCGACTTTTGTAAATTTTCTGACTCGAATTTTTTCATTCCAACTAAAAATGTAATTCTGCCATTTTACACTCTCTCATTTCTGAATCAGTGAAATTTATCAAAAATCACTGAAAAACAGTCAGAATTTCAGCACAGGAGAAAATCAGTGAAATTTTTTTCACTGAAACCAAGTCAGTAAAAGAAAATTACTGGAAATCGGTGAAAATTCATTGAAAACTCAGTGATATTTATGAAATTCACTGAAAAATCTGTGAAATTCTTTGAATACTCTGTGAAAAATCGCTGAAAATCAGTGAATTTCACTGATTTTTCCTGTGCTGCAATTCTTACTGTTTATCAGTGATTTTTCACTGATTCGGAATAAGAGAGCAGGGATCAGGGTACAGATGCGGATTCAAACGAGGATTTTAGCGAGGGATAAAACTTCTTATGCAATGTTAGAAAATGAAAAAGCGAGGTTTGAACGGTACCTAATTAAAAATTGAAAATGTATAGATTTTTTGACAAAATTTTCAAAAATATATCGATATTTTAATTAAATAATGAAGACACGAAGATGAGAAATCAAGAATTACGTTAGAAAAAGCAAAAAATTACAAATTTTCCAGCATTTTACAAGATATTTTTGATCTTTTAGAGGGAGAAGGGCAGAATTCCTCATCTCTATTCTCCAGGAAAATTTCCCCCAAATTAAGATTTCGTAAAATAAAAGAACATCTCATTTCCAAAAAGAAACTATAAAATTCCAACAATTTTAATGAAGAGGGAGAGAGATGACAAAAAAATCAAAGAGTTCCTGCTGAAATCGATTTTTTTTCGATTAATCTGACTCAAAAACAAAAATTTTCCAATTCAGTTTACTGGAATATATTTTTTCATACTGGCACTTTTACGGGAGCTAGGTCTCTGCCCCTTTCCTGTTCGGTCGAATCTTGATTTTAATTACGTACTTAATTTTTTGTAGAATTATTGGACTTTTTCCTTTTTAAATTGAACAAAAAAAGAATTGAGACTTTGTAAAATCAGGAAAATTGAATTCCAATTGGTTGGCTTGGGAATACGATCAAACGTTGAAACCATTAAAAAGTTATAAAAGCTGCTATAAAAACCGTATAAAAATCAAAGAAATACACAAAAAAAATCACGATATCAGTAAAATCAGTAATTAGAAGAAATCCAAGAAAAAATTCAAAATTGAAATTTTGTGAAATGAGAAAAGTCAAAGTTTAAAAAAATTTAAAAATGAATTGAAAACATTTCGACAGAAAAATAAGACTCAGGCCTTTTCATAGGAACATATCGATTGATTATATAAATAGGTACCTAAGTAGGTAAGTAATTTACAATTTATGAAAATCAACCAATCGACTTATTATACACAAATTCTGGTAACGACCGAAATTTTCATTATGAGCGAGAGGGAGGCTAAAAACTGAAAAACGTTCAACTTATGGGAGTCATGGGAATTTTCCCTCATTTTTTAAACTGAATTCCAATTTTCTTTAATTTTTTCGGTTGGAGGAGAGGCTAAAACCTGAGAAGTTTTCAACTCAACTCAAAAGTGATTTTTTTTTCATTATTGACACAAAAGCAATTTTTCTAAAAAAAAAATCACATTCTTTAATTTTATGATTTGAAGGGAATTTTTTCAACAAAAAATTAAGTTTTGTCAAGAGAGGGGGAACAACCTGCCCTCCTTTCCCACATTCGATTCAACTCGGTATAAATCTACCTACCTAATGATACTCATTTTTCATGTTCTCTCGAGTTTTAAAATACATTTAAACTTAAACGAGCCGGTAAATTATAAAATAATGAGCAGAAAAATCAATCAAAATGAAAGATAAAGCTGATTAATTATCATGAAAATTGAGCAAGCAAAAAATTAAAGTCACTGGTTACCTAACAGAAATAGAAATTTCGCTCAAGAATCGCGATTCAAAAAAAAAAAAATCAAATTACAGGGTTTCTAGAAATAAGTAATTTACACATTTGAATACTTGATTATTGGTTCGATATGTATGATTGTATGTACTTACAAAACAATATCAACTTCTTAATTACTAATTCGATTACATCGATCAATTCGTCAGCAACAGGTTCGCGCCCAAATAAGCCATTAAACCATATGTGTACGTGAATCTAAAAAGGTCCCACTTTGTCGGGATTATTTACGGAGTTATAGCGATTTTTCTGAAGTTGGGCCGAAAATGACGTTTTTGGGATTTTTGACGTTTCTGATAGTGGCAACCCTGCTCTTTCGAATGCCGCAAACCGCATCTCGATCCGACCTTGCGTTCCGCTTCTATGGAGAGAAACGTCAGCCTACAATTTTGTATTATTTTTACTTCAAAGTTTTCGAATTGTTCATGATCTATATCGAGTAAAAATTGTTTCGGCATACATTTTTATTGAAAATCTATCAAATTTCTAATCGAATGAGACCTTTCCGAGTCTCTATGGAGCAAATCTCTCAGAGATATTCGGATTTGAAGTTGAAACTTTATTACTTTTTTTTTTTCAAAAACTTTAAACACGTTTTTCTCGAAATCGTGTTTTTTGAACTTTCAACTTCAAATGCGCGTATCTCTGAGAGATTTGCACCATGGAGCCTCGTAGTGGTCTTAAATGATCCGAAATTTTATCTAGTATTACGCTCCGGTCATAACTCAATCCCGACAAAGTGGGACCTTTTTAGATTCACGTACACATATAATTAGTCGTCTGATCGATCAATCAATTAATCAAACAAGCACTACAGCAACACGTTCTTATACAAACGGGAATAGAAGGCACTACCGCACCGTGCATAACTACACTAATCATTGACACATAATCAAATCATAGATCATTTACACCAGTCACGAGACACAGACACTCATAAAATCCAATACAACAGCAGCAAATGAACGCGATGCAAAAATTATCCTACGAACAAATATCGTATTAGGATAGGTCTTTGCCGTATAATTTTCGGTTCTCGATGGTCGATACTTATACAACTATCCACGAGTCGAATCAATTAAGAGCACTTGTCCTTACAATACTCGATTAATCAAACAATCGCGAATTATACAACGATCAAAATACTCTCAGCTAGCACTTCGACTTTGGAGATCGTTTCGCTACGCGTAGGCCATTCATCAAGTTTCAGGTCAGTAGTTCGTTTAGCGCATGGTGCACGGGCTGCTGACTTATATAAAATTTTCTAAGATCGCGTTAGGTCCGCGACGCCACCTGGGTTTTCATTTAGATATGTTACGTAACAGCTGGACGAAAAACTAAATAATTTGCGGTTACGTGATATCGAAATTTTTCACAGATTGGATCAAGTATAAAAGAAAAACTGTAACAGCGTTATTTGAAAATACGAACATAAATTTAATTTGATCACGTTTTTCAGTCAGAAACTGCCAGCTCCGAAAATTCTGTATTGAAAAAATGAGTTTTTGCTTTTTTCCCCGAATTCAAACTTTCATTTTCTCATGAAAATTTGCCTGTTTCGCACGTTTCTGTTTGGGAATCTATCTCAAATGTGTAAAATGAGTCATATTCCAACATGTGATTTTTAAAAAATCAATTTTTCACAATTTCGAGCTCCCAGTTTCCGATTAATTTTGCAATCTTGAAAAACTTGAAGGTCAAATTTGAAAATGTATTATTTTTTGAACGAAAGAAGCTCTTATCATTTTTTTTTATTTTTTATGAATTTTCAAAAAAATTCCGAGAAAAATTAAAAAAATTAGCGAATTTTACAAAAAAAAACTTGAAAAAACTAATTTTTTTGAATAATTGGGCATAATATGTGAGTAATTTGAAGGGTTGTAAAATTTCCAATATTCTAGACCAAATTGTCGAAAAATATTTTTCCTGCGTGATTTCCAAGTTGTGTTTACCAGAGAACTTATCATGTGTCATCTCTCAGCTCTGATTTCAATAAAAACATGTACACCCCCCCCCCCCAATCATTCTACAGCAAAACTTTTAGCTTATTATTATTGAATTGACATCTTTGGGCTATCATATGAGAAATGTTTTGAATATCAAAAATTCAAAAACAAAAGAAAATCTCCCTTTATTTTTCGTTGATCTAGAACTAGAAGAATCAAATAACCAAATATTTAATGTCAAGAACCTCTTACATACCAGAGTAACAGTTGAATCTCTAAGAAAACCAAAACATATACCTCAATGTATTAACTGTCAAATGTATGGATAAAATGTGTTTAGAAATACACCCTTCCCAGTAAAATTACCTCATAAAAAACTATTTCATCTTTTACAAAAAATTTACCTATACTCACTGAAATTACAAAAACTTCACCTTTGTATGCTGAAATTTCAAAGAATGCAATCTCAAATACAACCGACGAAAACATTCTAAATAGTGTTGAAAGAGCAATCTAATCAAATTAATACACTTCTTTGTCAGATGAACAATATCCTCACACTCCTAAACAAAGTGCTAACAAAATTAATCTAATTTCCATTAGACTTAACCAATTTAAGAGGTTTAAAATCCCCAACTCCTGTGATATTTTACTGAATGTTATTTATATAACAGATTATAAATATAAAAAAAAAATACTTCTATTTACTTACTTATTTTTTCTTAATTTTCAACAATTTAAAACTGATTTTTCCAATTTTTTTCTTTCTTCGTATTTTTAATTTTTTTTCTTTTTTAAAAATATTTTTCAATACTTTTTCAATTTTTTACGATTTATTTTTTTCAAAACATACTCCATTTTTTCTTGTATATTTTTTTACAGTTTTTTACAGTTTTCCATAATTTGTCAATATTTTATCATTCACAGTTTTTAAAATTAGAAAAGGAGTAAAAAAACATAAAACCTTTTATTCAATTTTTTCTTTATTTTCTACATTTATTGATAGTCACTTTTTCCAATTTCTTCATTTTTTAAAATTATATACAGTATGACACAAAAGTCTTGGTCACTTGAAACACTTTTCAATATCTCTGAACTAAAGAGAGATACCAAAACGGTTCAAACGGCAATGCGTTCCTGGCATCGAGAACATTGAAGATCAGTAATCATACTTTCAGCCCGACGTATAGGGTGTCCACAAATTGAGAAACCGGTTTTGGTCAAAATATGGGGGTCCGGTTTTTTTATTGAAATGAAGTCTACACACTGACGCGATTGAAATGTGATATGTTTTTTGAAACCGGTTCTGCAGTTTTGAACCAGTTGTCAATAATATTGAGAAAAGTGGAAATATGAAGAAAAGTTTGAAACAAAAGTTGTAGAAAATTAAAAATGAAACATTCTTTGTTCCATAACGTTTTTTTCCATCTTGCAGTGCAAAGAAGTTATGGCACAAAGAACTCGAGTATAATCTTTTCTTTTTTAATCCATAACCCTTCTCCATAGATAGGTGAGAAAAAAATCGCAGAACATAAAATGTTCAGTTTTCAATTCTTTACAACTTTTATTTCAAACTTTTTTTGATATCTTCACTTTTTTGAAACTGGTACAAAATATCCAATTTTTTCAAGTTTTTTAGGTGGTTTTTCATTCTAAGTTGATAACCAGTTATCAAAAAGTGGAGATAACAAAAAAAGTTTGAAATAAAAGTTTTGGAGAATCAAAAATTGAACATTATACGTTCTGTAATTTTTTCTTCATTCAGCAATGGAAAATAGTTATGGCTTGAATAAGAAAAAATTACTTCAAACCTTTTGTACAACAACTTCTTTCCATCGCAAGATGAAAGAAAAGTTATGAAACAAAAAATGATTGTTTTTTCATTCTCTATAACTTATGTTTCAAACTTTTTTCATATCTTCATTTTTTTGGATATTTTTGTCAACTGGTTCGAAACTGCTGAACCGGTTTCAAAAAAACATGTCACATTTTAATCGCGTCAGTGTGTAGACTTCATTTCAATAAAAAAATCGGACCCCAATTTTTTGATCCAACCCGGTTTCTCAATTTGTGGACACCCTATACGTCGGGCTGAAAGCCTGCACTGTTCTCGACGCCAGGAACACATTGCCGTTTGAACCGTCTTGGTATCTATTTTCAGTTCTGAGATATTGAGAAGTGTTTCAAGTGACCAAGACTTCTGTGTCATACTGTATATTTTTTCAAAACATACGAACATACCATATTTTTTTATTAATTTTTTTCTATTCTCTTCTTTTTCAGAATTTTTTATGCTTTCCAATTTTTATGTATGTATTTCTAAAAATATTTTCCTTTTAAAACATACCTACCTTACATATTTTTTAAATTGTATTTAAATTAAAAAATTTTTTTTTTTCAAAATTTCTTAATTTAATTCCATAAATATTTTTTTTATTTTTAAAAATATTTTCCTTTTTTCAAACAAGTTCTTTTTTTTTGAATAAAATGGATCTTGGACATTTTCACATATCACAATTTAGAGTGACAGTGTTTCCAATATTTCAAAAAGCTATGTAATTTTTTTTTCATCATCATTATTGACAATCCTGAAAAAATGATATTACTTACCGTATAGACCTTTTAAAAATCTATGCGTTATTCCTTATTAAAAATTCAATGCACTTCAAGTATTTTTTAAAAAAGGAAAAAGTGTTGGAAAATGTTGGAGAAAAAAGAGAAAAAAATCGTTAAAAAAATAAAAAGTTATAAATTTTAAGAAACGTTGCCTCATCTGTAAAGTATATTTGAATACATCCATGATGTAAGGTTTTAACCGCAAAGCAAAAAATACATCAAGTTTTTAGGTAAAATTTTGTGGTTTAAAACATTTCCTGAATTGAGAGAAAAATTCCAAAATTGCGTGACTTTTCCAGATTTTTTTAAAAAATGGGCACCATTACCATTTTGGTGGAAAAGAAAAAAAAGTACACAGAAGCCTAACATCAAAATCTGGGGTAGTGACTTTTAGTGACTTTTTTTGAGAAAAAAGTGACCAAAAAGTGACCAAAAATTCAGTTTTTTGGGGTGGAGGGAGCAATTTTACAGTTTTTTTGAATGTCAGTGAAATAAGATTATTTCCAAACACTAATAAAAACAATGTTCAATGATGATAAACACAAAAAATGGGGGGGGGCTAATTAAATTTTTGGAAGGGCCAAGCCATCCCGGGACCCACCCTTAATCCGCCTATGCCTACATCTCGGACGTTGACCAAATTTTCAAATATCAAATTTTCCATGGGCACGATCCACAAAAGGACTAAATATTTATCTCATGCCTCAATTTTTGCCTTCACAGGCATCATAGCAGGTCACTTTTTTAGGGTGTTTGCCACTTAGCGATTTCCACGAGAAAATTTGATTTTTTGCTTGAAATTTCGAAAAAAATGTGACTTCGGGAAGGAAAAAGTGACTTTTAGTGACCAAAGTCGAAAAAAGTGACAAATACCCTGAAAAAGTGACCTGCTATGATGCCTGAATTTATGTGCTGGCATTTTCCTCATCCCTGTAATTTTTAATGTTCCCTATTGGGTAATTTTCCAACATTCTTGTCACTTTTTCCATTCCCACAAAATTTTCAGCTTCCCATTTCAACGCTTACACCCCCCTCCCCCTCAATAAAATCGCATCAAATTTTCCACCACATAGAACCTGATCCAGCCAACTTTACCGACCACTGAGACCACATACATCCAAACAATATCGTTCATTTACCGCTCGTTCGACAAGTTAATCATCGCCACACTGACTCAAAGCCGGCGGCTATTATTGGCCCGGACAAAAAAAATAACACAAGAAATTAAAAAGTCATTAAGGTTACATGCAGACTCTAGTATAATAGCGTACGATGCAAATATTATATTTACAAAGGTGTACAGGCTCAGATCTATCGGCATCGTTGCTTTAAAAGCCACACCACAGACATCTCGACTATACTCCATCACACACTCACACCTCGTTATATAATCGCCACTTGTGCGATGTTAATTTTTGCCTTCGTATGACTTTCGTTTTAAACTACGAATTGACGTAATTGCTAATGGACTCAGATTATCGAACTTGCGGATAAACAATTGTCTCGCGAACGCCGGTGCGAATTATCGAAGCATATTTATTTAACACGCGTATACGATCGATCTGATTTGATTATTACGAGTATTTCGTAAGATGGACGTGGATCGCGGGTGTTTTGCTTCCATCCTGCGGAGGCCCGAAGAAAAAAAATTTGTCACGGTGACGAGAAAATGGTCATTACGTAAATTACCAATCCCTAAAATCGTCTCAGGCTATACTAAAACAAACATATGAATCACAATGGTATTTATGCCGAAAAATCTCAGAAAAGATGTCCCTCC
This sequence comes from Pseudococcus viburni, assembly GCA_033439095.1. Taxonomy (NCBI): domain Eukaryota; kingdom Metazoa; phylum Arthropoda; class Insecta; order Hemiptera; family Pseudococcidae; genus Pseudococcus; species Pseudococcus viburni. Next base: position 42,523 of record JAVBJF010000428.1, on the reverse strand, counting down.
AGCCATAGGTTGATTTTTCCAAATCCAAATACACGTGTACTCGATTCAGCTAATATCCTTCGTAATACGAATTCGAGAGACCTTGGCGATGATTTTTTTCTCCACCTCTGATTCGTATAGGTAGGTATATTTTACACACGGTGCAATTTATGCACCGCCGGAATGCCACCTATTACTCGGTCATTAACAATATTTAATAATTTTATTAGGCGGTTGCGACGTGCGTAACCTTTCTGCGGTACACGAGGCACTCGGCTTCTTTTGTATACGTTCCAGAATATAGGTTTGACATTGTTTACGTAATACCATCGTACTCGTCCATTCGTCGACCTGCATTAAACCTCGATACCTCTGGCTAATAGCATCAAACTATTATACTTTTTCTTTCGATTTAATTAATCGTTTGGACGCCGAGAGTAAAAGTACTCTGTAAAAAAGCACTTCGTACCGAATTCTCTGACTCTTTCAAGGTTCCACATTCGAACGCCTTTTAACTAACACGTAATAATTACTCGTTTTACTAGGAAACCGATTCGAAAAATCAGCACTTCCAAGTTGCGTATACCTGCTTAACCTCACCAACAACGAGTTTCCATTTCTTCCCTCTTTTTTTCAACAATTTCTCACTTTTGATTTAAAAATCTCCTAAATTCAAGGCTGCCCTCGAGTCATACGAAATACCAAATGTAGGAAACTAAATGGTTTGAACTGTCGAAAAAATGGGCGGTTGTAAATTTCGCATTTGTTTTCATTTTCAATTGCGAACTAAATGATTAGGTTTAAAAGTTCAATTACGTTGGCCATGAATTTATAATCAATGTTATAATTACGAATCAAAATGTAAGCGTATTAAGCCCATGAATGGGTTTTTTCATTAATAGGTACATAGTATTCGATTATACGTACGAGCGTGTTAATTATTAAGGAAGAATCCCAAAAACAGGTCTTTTTGTTGCGAATTTTTAAACCATAGATAGCTCTACAACGGTGAAACATGCACATATCTTAGGAACTATATTTACACAGGAAATGTTGAAAAATTCGCGATCTCGAGTACTTTTCGTGGTTATCTATACGATTCTACATGTACGTAGATTTTATTTGAATGTTAAAAATCGTGTAGTTTTTTTTTGTGCAGACTATTAATAGATTATGAAGTGTTAATGGTTAACTGTTGCTCGAGGAGGGAGGGAAGAAGTTAATAAAAAAAATCCAACGAAGGTTCGAAGTTTGCGAATTCTCTTCCATTAATAATTGTTTTCTTTCGGTAGTCTTCAGTTTGATGTATTTTTTGATTCGGTCGTAAATTTAGAGAAAATTTGGTGTAAATTTTGGTAAAATGGTGCGGACGAGGCGGCGTATTTAATGTAGAAAAAGAATACTGACGTAATATTTTTTTGATACCTCGAGTCATGAGTGGTTGAGAATTAATTATTAAGAATAATTTTGTGAGCAAAAAAATCCTGCAATGGGATATTCAATGTAATTTCTAAGAAGTGTAAAAAAATGGGAATTTTTTTATTAAGTATGAAATTTCGTTGTAATTGAATTCGATGATAGGTACTTCAAAAAAACGTCAACTAATTGTAAAAATTTGATTTTGAAAAAGGGGAAATATGTTTTATGACTATATGGCTTTCAAAATTTTATCCAACAAAAGAATTCACTTTTCCGAAAAGCATAATTTTCAACTTATTCATGGCAAAAATAATTAAAATTTTTTAATAAAAAAAAATACAGCCACAACAACTTATTAGAATAAAGTATAGTTCAATTTAAAAATTTGAGACCTCCAAAAAAATTTGTTCGATTTAAGGAAATTGAACCTTTTGATTCAATTTTTTTTTACAGCATTTTTATGCCAAAAAAATCATACTCGAAGTATCAAGCTAATGTTAGGTACACATTCAGTTATCAACGATTCCATTAAGTACATGATGAGACTCATTGAAGACTAATTTGAATCGTAAAAAGCCATAAAATATTTACTTAATGGGAAAAATTAATTTAAATCACGCCCTAAATTTAACCTAATCAATTGGCAAGATTTTTTGTTAAAATGTCGTAGTCACAAAGGTATATAATTTTTTTTAAAATTAAGCTGCGGAAAAATAATTATTTTGAATTTAAAAAAAAAAAAAAATTTATATTTAGAAAACTTTATTATTTTTTTTGAAAGAAAATTATTTAAAAATCATTCGACTTGAAAAAAGTTGATAGAAATTATTTGACGTCTGTAAAAATGACCAGATGTTTGAGCTTTCAAGCAGGAATCAATCATGACAGGTAGTTGGGTACCTACCTAACTCATTTGACGTTTCAAAAGAAATTAAATCGGATTATTTTCCTGTTTCAAAACTTTTTTTTTCTTGAAGAATCGCTTATCAAACAAATTATTCTTCAAACATATTTTTTTGCAAGTACAATGAACCAAAATAGAAAAGTTGAAATCTATTCAAAATTTGGGGCAACTCTAAACACTTCTCTCAATCGATACATTTACTACTAAAAGGCGACAAAATTAAAATTTTTTGGAGGATCGATTCCCCAAACAGCACAATGAAACGATGACAATTTTTTTAAGCTGAAGTGAAAGTGGGTAGTAAGTAGCTAAGTAATCACTAAGAGGTCTTCACTCAGGTACCCTTGGTCTTGGTTTTGTCCCTGGAACGAAAGATAGGACATTGAAAATTAAAAATGATTTGTTCAATGTTGCTCCAGATCACAGTAGGGGTTTCAATTTTTAGGCAAAAATGAAATTTTTCACTTTCAAATAATATTGAATTATTTTTTTGTTTAAGGACTTCTTTTTGAGAAAAATTGAATTGGTGATTTTTTGTATGAAAAAATGATCATTTTGATTTAAGAAAAATGCACTACCTTTTTAAAATTCTACCTAGAAATATGAATTACCTATTTATATTTTCAAGTAAAAAGTAAATTTTTTGATTTTTTCAAGAGAAATTGATTGATTGGTCGATTTTTTGTTTAAAAAGTATTTTTTGAAAAGTTGATATTGTCAAAAAAAATATTATTTGACGTTTTTTTTTCAGCAGAACCATTTTTATTCTTTTTTCTGAAACAATTGTTTTAAAATGAAATAAAACACATTACCTAATTATTTGACCAGAAAAATAAATATTTTTTTAGCCAAAATACTAAATTTTTTAATTTTTTAAAAAAAAAGATGAATCATTTGATTTGAAAAGTAATTTTTTGGAACGTATTTGATTGTTTAAGCAAATAGACCAGAATTTTTTTTAAAAATGGAGATCAATTCAGTATCATACTGATTTTCTTTTTGGTAAAAAACGAATCATTTTTTCTGGGGAAACTGTTATTATTAAATCCAAGCGTTTCATATTTGAAGAAAAAATCGAAATTTATTCAGTTTTTCAGAATATTAAACTGATTTTTTGGCTTGAAAATCAATTTTTAAAAAATTTGATCATTTTAAAAAAAATTGATTTCAGTTTTCAATGAAAAAAGAATTACCAATTGATTTTTTTAGGAAGTCAATGTATTAATTTTTTATCTAAAAACCCGTTTGAAAAAAGAATCAAAAAAGATTATTATTTGATTTCAGGGAAAGGTTTATAGTTGAATTGGGGTTTCCAAAGAAATCGAATGCTTTATAATTTTGTTTATTTTCTTGAAACAATCTAATGATTGATTTTTGGTTTTAAAAAATATTCATAGGTAGGTAGATAGGTACAAGTAAGTAAAAAGTAGATCATTTCATTTGAACAAAATTCATTGTTCAATTTTCAAGAAAAAAAGCTAGACAGTAAATTAAGTAGGTAGTTTATGGAAATTTTTTATTTTTCAACGTTAAAAAGGAGATGAAATTGAATTTTAAAAAAATTTATCACCTAATTTTTTAAAATCAAGAATTCCATATTTTAGTAAAATTAAATGCAGATAAAATTACCTCAACACATTTCACAACAAGTTGATGATGAATCTTCAGAAATAATCAAAAGGAAGAAAAGCTTGAAATACAAGCTACCTATGCACTTATCACCGAACTCGAATCATTTTTCGTTTAATAAATTTTCAAGTAAATTAAGTAAGTATATAGTTTGGAAAGTACTACCAGTCCGTCCATCTGGCTCCCCCCCCCCCAAAAAAAAACAAATTGAATAAACATGGGGATTGTAATTTGGTAAATTAATCACACATTTTTAAGAAATTCTCATATGACATATGACTTGATTTTTGAAACCGGTCAATTCAATTGCCCCCTTAGTTATTTTTCTTAAAATTCTAAAAAAAAAGAATCGTCCGCAGAAAAAAGTTTCGAATTCCAATTTTAAAGCAATATAAGTGAGTGTGAGTACCTATTTAATCCAATTATTTCAGACATGGCCAATGACGTAAATTATGGAACAAAAATGATAGATTAAAAAAAAAATCGTTGACTAGTATTTTTCATATTATTTTATGATTTTTTGGTTGCAGCGACGTACCGATAGGGGGGAGGGGGGAGCTTCCCCTCTGAGGAAATTTTTTACTTGTGAGTTGGGAAAATTGGACAGTTGGGATTAATTTTTTTGATGAAAAATAATAAATAAAATAGTTATTTCAAAAGTTGGAAATCAACAAAATTTTCACTTGTTCCAACTCAAAATTGGTAATTTTCCCAACTCGAAAATGGTAATTTTCCCAACTCGAAAACGGTAAATTTCCTAACTCAAAATTGATAATTTTCACAACTCAAAATTGGTTATTTTTCCAACTCAAAATTGGTCGTTCTCCCAAGCCAAGTGATGAGTAAAAATGTCAGTTGGGACGATTAGTATTTATTTTTTTAATGAAAAATGAATAAATAAAATGGTTACCTATTTTAACAGTCGGAAATCAACAAAATTTTTACTTTTTAGTTGGGAAAATTAGTCATTTTCTCAAACTTTTCCAACTGAAAATTGATCATTTTCTCAGCGAAGAATTATTAAACCGTTGTAATAAATGCTTTTTTGAAAAAAAAATTATTAATTACCTTGCAATTTAAAAATTTTCACTCGTCAACCAAAATAATTTTATAGTTGTACTTGTGATTTAAAAGAGATTTTTTCGCACTTTTCTTCAAAATTATTCCAATTAATTTCATTGTTCTTATTCTCCTTAAAACTTATTTTTGATATTTGAAAATCCAATTTTTCAAAAGCTTCGGCCTCGCTACGCTCGGCCATGATATATTTCTGCTTTAATCATTTCAAAGTAGAAACAGTCGATTTTTCATTAAAGTTTATTTTTCCAAAACATTATTTTATTGAACATTCAATTTGAGGTTTTCTAAAATTTTCGCCCTCGCTTCGCTCGGGCCAAATCCATCTCCCTATTCTTTACATTGAAATTACAAAATTTTATTGATGTAAAATTATAATTTTTCTTCGAAACTCCAATAAACTATTTCGTATGTTTTTTCAACTACAATGACATTGCTTGTAGGTTTAAAAAAAAATTGTTTGGAGCACCTAACCAATGAAAAATTTATTCAGATTTCTTATCTCAAAAAGGGTCTTATAGTAATGGGTTGTAAAAACTTCAAAAGTTCGCAAAAATGATGAAAACGAGTGAAAAAAATCAAAAAACCTCGTGACTTGGGGAAAAATCAGTACCTACATGTAAATTTTAAGAAATCAGTCGGGAAAGTTTGAAAAAAATTGGATTGGTTCGCAAGTTTGAATTTTACACCCCCCCCCCTCCGGAATTCTGATATCGGCTATATGTAGTTGGGAATTTTGAGAATTTGAGTTGGGATTTTCACCTCTTCTCCCCCCCCCCCCCCTGGAAAATGCCTTCGGTACGTCACTGTTTGGTTGATCTATAAATTGGCAGAAAAAATCGCAGCATATTTACAGAAAAACTAATTAATAAGGTTAGGTACATATTTTAAATATTAAAAATCAATGTTTTCAATATCAAAGGGAGGGAGCGGAAACAGGAACCAAAACAAATTATCTTGTTACACCAAAAATCAAACGTTAATTACCTACAATCACCCCTTCGACTACCTGAAAATTGGTTAAATTAAAATTTCACCTACGTAGGTACATCTACGTAAATTCAAGTAAGTAAAAATAAAACCCAAACCTTACATTATCTCTAAAGATCAAGGTTACTTTACTTCATCCTAGGTAGATCTACATAGGTACATAGACACACCGGTCAAACGATATAATTAGATACCAATACTAATCCACTCAATGATTCATTTAGGTAAAAAAAAAAAATCGCTTCAGGAATTTCGGACATTTCATCGGCACGAGTTACGGAACTACAACGACGTAATATTTGACACGATACGATATGTAATATGTAGTTATATGTATCTCCTTTTTGGTAAAGGTCAATTCCGTACGTAACAAGAGCAAAGATTTCAATACCAGGAAAAAAATGGTTAATTAAGCTTCGAGGGTTTGTACTGGATCCTCGCTCGAGGATACACCGATCTATATAAAAATAACCAAACAACTAGACACCTGATTAGCAATAGGAAAAAAATTTCACCGAATTCATTAATTCAACATTGTATACTTGGACAAATACACGAGTACATGGTATCGAACGGAAATCCTAATCTGGCTCTTCATATCTCTACAGAGGTTTATTGACAAAGCGCTTACATGCTAAAATGGAAAAGAAAGTGATTGAGTCAATATAACGTGACGATTTGTAATCGTACGAATTTTTTTTTGCCCCTTTTGGAATTTTGAAAATAAAAAATCCTTTAGCCAGAGGAGATTAAAGGTTGATAGAGATTGAATTACGTATAAATATAGGTAGTTTGGTCGATGGGTCTGGGTCTGTGATGTTTCTATGGTCGGTATTGTCGTGTAAACGTTAAAATCGAAAGTACGACGGTGATATAAATCGTTCTATTTTCCATACTTGACCCTTATTTACCTTGAATGTGTCAGACGGTTCAGACATGGATGATTATTTTATTGGCACTTGTAAATGTGGACGAAGGATAGCAAACGTCTGGATCAGAATGTGAAGCATTTTTTAGCACAGGTTTGGGTACATAAAAGGTAAGTGGTATAGGATTATTAGATGGTGAGATTCGGATACGAAGATTTTTTCGTGTTGGAAAGAACGAGTATTTTGAGAGGGAATTTTTTGAGGAATATTTTTTTAAAAGTTCAAAAATAATGTACTTAAGGTGATTTTTTCTTATTTTTAAGCACATTTATTGATATTTTGAGCCAAATTTCCACAGACAAGATCAAGGAAAATTTTTCCCATGAAAAATTTTATAAATGATGAATTGATGATTCAATTTTTCAATACTTTTTAATGATTGAATTTTTAAAAACTTCGAAAAATTAAATGATTACTTATGTAACAAAATCAAAATGTTCATCTTCTCGGAGGAAATTACCGGTTTAGGTAGAATTCCATAAATAAATAAAATAAATAAATAATCAATTAAATGGCCGAGTAGGTACTCATTTCACTATTTCAAAAATAGTTTAAAAATGTTGAGGACACAATCAATTGATTTTTTATAAAACATTATACCTAAACTCGAATACTTAATTTAATACTTAATAAACGCATTATATTTCTTTAAAAAAAAGAAAAATAGAAGAAGGCATGATTTTAAGAGAAAATTAGACGATTTATTCGTTCAGAAATGAAACAGAGGATGAAATCAAAATACACATCAAAATTCAGGCCAAAAAAACAAAAGATTAAAGTTGAGTATTTTTGTTTTGACTGAAAAAGGTCCATTGTTTTGTGAGAGACCAGAGAACTAAACGAATGGTTTCTAATAAAATCAGGAAGATTTATGTTCCCAACATCCAATTATTTAAAAAAATAAAATTTGTTTATTATTGTTATTTTTTTTAGGAAACAGACAGATCAACTTTTTGGTAAAAGTAAATGATTTGCCCCCCCCCCTCCAAAAAAAGTGTCATTCTTGGATAGAAAATTTCAATACTCGAAATTTTTAAATAAAATGATCAATTTTTTAGGACCCAAGCGACAATAATTTCTTGGGTGGCCATACGACTGGCAGCGATGACAAGGGATTAATTTTTTTTTAAAACGATCAAATTTTGAAAAAGACCAATCGTTTAAAACTGATGATCAATTTATTAAAAATCATTTATTTTTTGAAAAAATAGTTAATTTCTGAAAAAAATTACTAATGTTTTGAAAAATTAATCAGGTTCAAGTAAAAATCAATTTTTTGTAAAAAAAAAAAGGTAATTAATTTTGAAAAAATTATTAATTTTTTGAAAATACTACTGTTTTTTGGAAAAAATACTATTTACATTGAGTAAGTATACTTACAAATTGATAAATATTTCGACATAAATAACCTAATTTTGAAAAAAATGATCAATTTTTGAAAGATTGGTTATTAAAAATGATTGATTTTTTGAAAGAATATTTAATTTTTCAAGAAACTGAACAATTTTTGAAAGAATTGATCACCTTTTGAATAAAAAAGATAAATTTTTTATATTAATTTTGAAAATTGTGATTACCTTATAAATTTATTGGAAAAAAAACAGATCAATTTTGTATAATATTAAATTTTTGGAAAAAAGATTCAGCGATTAACTTTTTAAAAAACGTTCCAATTATCTGAAAAAATTGTCCGGTTTTTAAAGAAGCTGCTAGTTGCTGAAAAAAGACCAATTTTATGATCATTTAAAAAATGATCAATCGTTTGGAAAATGGTAATTTTTGAAAAAATATCAATTTCTTGAACAATAATGATCAATTTCTTGAACAATAATGATCAATTTAATGGAAAATTATCAATTTTTTGAACAGTAATGATCAGTTTTTTTAAAAATGATCAATTTCTCGAACAATAACAATCAATTTCTTGAACAGTAATGATCCATTTTTTGGAAATGATCAATTTCTTGAACAATAATGATCAATTTTTTGAAAATGATCAATTTCTTGAACAATAATGATCAATTTTTTGAAAATGATCAATTTCTTAAACAATAATGATCAATTTTTTGGAAAATGATCAATTTCTCTAACAATAATGATCAATTTTTTGAAGAATGATCAATTTCTCTAACAATAATGATCAATTTTTTGAAAAATGATCAATTTCTTAAACAATAACGATCAATTTCTTGAACAGTAATGATCCATTTTTTGGAAATGATCAATTTCTTGAACAATAATGATCAATTTTTTAAAAATGATCAATTTCTTGAACAATAATGATCCATTTTTCGAAAATGATAAATTTCTTGAACAATAATGATCATTATTTTAAAAAATTATCAATTTCTTGAACATTAATGATCAATTTTTTTGAAAAACTATCAATTTCTTAAACAATAATGATCAATTTTTTTCGAAAAATTCCCTTGTGCAAGAAATTGATCATTATGGCCAAGAAAAAGAATCGATCAATTTTAATTTCGTTGGGATAATCAAATGATTTACTTCGTTATTGAAAACTCGAACGATAATTATTCAACCAAATCTAGGTATGGTATGTACAAATATGTACTTACTATCTTTTTGAAAAAATGTTCAGCCATCATTTGATGTGTTTTTATAAGAAGGATCAGTTGATCATACCTGTTTAAACATGATGTTACTTTTCAAGTTTTTGTTACTTTGATCTCTAAAAATTGTGTTTTTTTCCTTTCCATGATGTTATTTCACATTTTTTTGTTGTAATCTTGCAAAAAAATATTATTTTTGAACTTTTAGTCGGCAATTTTGAATTTTTAGTCGGCAATTTTGAACCTCATCCCCCCCCCCAAAAAAAAATTGTGTTCGAACCGCCTCTGTCTAATCATGTTCAAAAACCAAAATTCGATTAATTTTTGGAAATCAAATGATAGTGTTTCGAAAAAATTTCCCCAAAATAAAAAATCCAATTATCTAATTTGTACGAAAAAAAGTCAATCGAATTACTTTTCTATATCTTTAAATGAAAAATCAAATGATTTGCATTTCAAAACATCACATTCTTTCTGAAAATTGATGAAATTTGACTTTTTGGGCTTGAAATCCTAATTCGTCAAAAAATCCGAACTTTTTTCAATGAAATCATACGATTAATATTTTTTTTTAAAATCACAAATCACAAACAATCAAACAGAGAAATTATAAAAATTATTCAGCAAAGCAAATCATCAATCCTATTCTATTTATAACTGCACTTGAACTTGAATTTTATCAACCGGTAATTTTTCAAAAATAACTCGAATCCTGAAAATTTATCAAAACACATCAAAACCTTCCATAAAATGATTTTTCTGAGCTTGTCGAATAATAAAAACAGCCCATGCCATCTCCGAAAATATTCCAAAATAATAATCATTCCGGTCAACGCGACCAATTCCACGAATCCATAACACCGCTCGAGGGCCAACATGCAAAAAAAATCCACCAACACGCTAAATTTTCGTAGACATAATTTAATTACCAACATACACAATGGGCTAGTTAAACTTCAACTCACGTTCAATTCGTACTCGTATTACACAAACGTCGGCAAATAATTAGCATTTTAATACGTCAGCATAATATATAAAATCAGGATCGTTAAATTGTGTCATTTATAAAACCGCGATCGTCGTTTGAAATAAAAAATTCTAAGTTTAAACCTCGCTTGGCTATGGCTCGATCAAACACAAGTTAATTTTTAAACTGTTTTTTTTTTTTTTTTTTCATGTCGTGCGAATACCCAATCATGCAAGTTGGCCAACAAGTGACTCGAGAATCGAGATACTGTTTACACACACGTACACAGACTACAGAGTACCTATTCCATTAACATCTGGAAATTATAATAAGTTAAGGTAAATGGCATGACGAGCAAATCTGCATACAAGCAGAAAGTGATCAAACGAGTAGTTTTCGTCCCCTCTCCGTTTGAGCCATCTTTGTCAATACAGAATCGATGATAAAATAGCACCCACAATCGATACATGAAACTAGGTATCTCATAAATTGCATCAGAATCAATGGAAAAAGCTGACTTGCAGAATTCGCATCGATGAAGGGCTATTTTTTAAAATTAAATTAACCTAGACCGGTATTCTAAGAGTAGGTATTACTTTCTTTGAAAAATATTTTTAATTTGGTAATAAATTTTTGCGGTCGTGAAATATCTACGTTGTAAATTGATTGATCATCTACGCAAACACGAGTAAATCGTAACGACACCCGCCAAAGTGCGTTATTATCGAAGAAGAAAGTTCTTTTGTAATCATTATGTAGTCCAGGTGGTTTAGTGGGTCACAAATGATCACTCAGAATATCCGAATAATTTCATATTTTCTCATCAAAATGCATAAGGAGGGATTCTTTCAAAAAAAACACTTAAAATCCCCCCTCCATCCCTCCCTCCACCCTCAAAATGAATCCATTAAATTTGTACTAGAAAAAAAAAACTCTTAAAAGAGTGAAAAACTCACCTTAAAAAGATAATATCTTCACTACGAATACGATTTCCAACACTGCAAAATAAAAAAATAAAAACAAACCGAAAATTAAAATTGAAAAAAATTACTCCGAAATTACACCATTGACGAGAGTACCGAAGTACGACCACGACGAATGATAAACTGCGACTATTGAATTAGCTAACGAAATCTTTATAAGAAACGTGTGCTTACAGGTGACCAACAGCTCACTGGATACCCTTGTATTACGTCTCCATTCAACGAGGAACGGAAACATAGAAAGCTCGGTTCTTTTACTTGTGCACCCAACCGGTAATTTTTTTAAGTAAAAAAATTGCATGCGTTTGTGTAGGGATTCCATAAACGAGTCGATTAAAAAAATAAGAGTAAGTAATTAAATATCGTACAAAGTAAAACGATCGTTATTGTAAAACACCCCTTTCCTTACTCTTCCCAAAATCTAAAAATGCAGTCGAATTTTTACGACATTCAAGTCGAAGCTGAACGAAAAATTGCACTTTACCGTGATATCATTTTTTAAGGGTATTTTTCTTTCAGATTTGACTCAGTTTCGAAGAAACACTCGTTAAGTTCTGTTTAATTAAGTATCAAGAGATGATCGGTTCCTACGAAATATTTTTCGAAAAAAATTACACTAAATTGCAAATCATCAACGGTTTGACACGGTTGTAAACATTTTTCGAAACGACGCAGTTGTAAAGAAACGAGTTTTTTGGGTGTGCGTTTAATGACCCGTTGAAATGTAAATAAAATTAATATTTACGAGATTCGAAAATTTTCTAATTTTTTTGAGGGTTTATTGAATGAAGAAGCAAGATATGGGGGTTAAAAGACGGAAGCTTTAATCATAATTGAAATTTGTTTCGGCTTAAATGATTGTAATTCACTTGGCAATTTTTCAATTAATTCGAGAAGGAAAAAAGATTTTTTCAGTTAAATTGTGATAGTTGAAATGTGTACCTAGACCTACACCTAGGTATATTCAACATCGGATTTGCAAATTATATTTTTTAAATTTTAATAAGTAAATATTTAAAATTCAGTTGATTTTTTTTTAGAATTAAATTATTCGATTTTTTCAATTTGTAAATGTGTGGAGTGAATTTTGACAAATAAAATTTTGTTTTAAGATCAATGATGTTTTATTTATCAATGAATTTGATCACATTCGTTTTTTTTCAAATTATGTTTTTGCCTTTATATTTTGAAAAAACCAAAATTTTGCTCATTTAAAATCACCAAATTTTTAAGTGGGATTCTTTGATACGATTTTAGAATTTTTTAAAATAAATTTCAAATTGTAGTCAACTTTTGAAATTTTTTTTAGGAAATTTGAGAATCAGTCTAGAATAGATTCAAGAGTCGTTCATTTTGATTTTAAAATTTTTCCTTTGCAGATTTTTGTACTTTTTTAAAAACCTGGTGCAGAGTCAATATCATATTGTCGATGAAGAATACATAATAATAGTTGACTTTTGATTTTTTTTAAAATCTATCGATTATGGATTTAAAAGTCAGACAAACATAATCGTCCTGAAAAATCAATTTGTATTAATTGATTAACAGTCGTGCTGTCAATTTGAATAATAAATTCATCATTGATCTGAATGTCAAATCATCGATACATAATAAATTCGAAAAATCGATTTGAAAATTGATTCAAAAAATAGATTATGCCATTAATTCTAAAAAATCGACTGAAATGTATTCAGATACCTAATTGATTTGAAAAATCAACCATATCATTCTACAATCCATTCAAAAAGTCGGTTTTAGACTGATTTGAAAACTCAATTTACAATAAATTTAAAAAATTTAATTCATTCGATAAAAAAATAGATTTTACTTTATTAAAAAATCGATCTTATTCGATTCAAAGATCGATTTTATTATATTCAAAAAATCGATTTTTATTCCATTCGAAAAATCAATCGTAACTGATTCAATACAATCGATTTTTAATTGAGTTGTTACCAATTCGAAAATATCGATTCTCAAATAGTTTTGAAATTTTGAAAAGTCGATGCACCGTCGACTCAATAAAATCGATATACTTACTATAATTGATCTGAGAATCGAGACATCAATGCCAGAGATGGGTCTGTCTATTCTCACACGGAATGAACAACAAAATTTAAATCGTTCGCTCGAATCGCAACTTCGCAACCTGTCTCGTAAAATAGCAAAAATGAACGAATGAAGAGCTTGCTAAAAAGTCGATCAAATTTCTAACTTTTGATTTGAAAATTTGAAACCAAAAATAATAATTTTTCAACCCAATTTTTTTTCGATTCTCAAAATATTTTCAATTGCTAATTTCCTTTTCTCCAGATAATTTTCAACTCTAAAAATTTTTCCTCAAAATATTTTACAACTCTAAAATTTTTTCATCTGGAATAAAATTTTCCAACACTGAAATTTTTTCCTCCAATTTTTTTTCAGGTACTTAAGCATAAAAATTTTTCAACTCCGGTATTTTTTCTAAAAATAGTGAATACATAGTTTTCATTTTTCAACTCAAGAAATTTTTTTTCAAATTTTTTTTGCACTAAAAATTTTTTTCAAAGTTCAATTTTTACAGCTTTTAAATTATTTTTCTCTAAATTCTATTTTTTTAGCTCAAATGTTTTTCTGAAATTTTTAGAATTAAAAATTTGAAACATTTTAAGAAATTTAATGTGAGAAAAAATCGAGAGAATGTCAAGTTTTTGAAAATTTTAAGATCAAAGAATAGGGTTTTACAGTTGATAATTTAGATAAATATTAGTAAAATGAAAATTTTTTATCAAAAATGAAAATCGAAGAAATTGAAAAAAATCTTGGAGCTAAAAAAAATTTTGAGGAAGAAAGTTTAGCGGGGGGGGATTTATTAGAGTTGAAAACATTAATATTATGAGAAAACATTTTGAAAGCTGAAAAAATTGAAATCTTGAGAAAAGGTACAGTTGAAACTTAACAGCTGAGATGCTCAATGAAGTGGTGAAGGTGAAAAAAAATGAACGAGATTGCATAGTTCGGTCAATTTGTTGTTCATTCCGTGTGAGAATAGACAGGCCCGCCAGGGATGGAACGATTACGATTTTAATCGATTCTCATCCCTCGATTAAAATAATCGGACCAGCATCGATTAATCGTCGATTAATTGGAAATTAATTTTCAATTTCTTGATTGGTCAAATTATACGTGACGTAATTTTTTTTCTTATCAAAACAATTTGAGTTTTTGACGTCACGTTTCTCTGGCCAATCAAAAATACCCAAATTTTGCGAACCGATTAATCAATTATTAATCGATGTTTTTCGATTTTTTTTGGAAAACACAATCGACGATGTAGCATCGTCAGCATCGATTATAATCGTTCCATCTCTGATCAATGCATATTATATTCGAAAAATTGATTCGCAAATTGATTCAAAAAGTCAATAAATAGTCGACTCGAAAAATCGATATGACATCGAATGGAAAAATCGACCGAAGACGCTTTCAAAAAGTTAATTTTTTTATAATCGATCATTGATTCAAAAAGCCTATTCATAAATCTATGAAACAATTGGGTAAATACTTCAAAAAGTCGATTTATAGCCAATTTGAAAAATCAATTCATTGTTGATAATCGATAAAAAAATAATAGATTCCAAAAATTGATTCTCAAATCGTTTTGGATTTTAAAAAGTTCAAAAAATCGATTCATAATCGGTTTAATAATGAAAGAAATCGATACATTCATACATAACAGATTCAAAGTATCAATTCATAAATCAATTTAAAAAATCGATTCAAAAGTCGATGTATAGTTAAATTGAAAAAAATTACTAGTAATCATGCAATCGATTAAAAAAGTTAATTTAAGAACGGCTAAGAAAAAACTATGCAACCGATTTAAAAATTGATTTACCGCCGATTCATAAATTGGTTTACAGCCACTTCATAAACCTATTCACAATCGATTTATAGGTGATCCTGGATATACCTAGAAACCAGGGCTGGTGGAACAGAACAGAACAGAACAGTATGAACAAATAAAAACACTAAAATTTCTGTTTTCGCGGAACAATAACCAGAACAGAACAAAATAATGTTCTGAACAAATAAACGAGAACAGAACAGAACAGAACGTATGAAAAATATTGTTTTGTTCTGTTCAGAACAGAACAATATAATTTTTTTCTGTTCGTGAATTTATAATTTTTCAGAATTTTCAAGCTTTTTGGAGGATTTGGAAATTCCCCCTTTCCCTCCTCCCCATGAGTCCAAGCCTAACATACCAGAAAACCACATTTTCTCACTTGGACATCAATTTATCAATTTTTAAAAAATTGAACAGAACAGAACAGAACATAACAAAAAAGACCAGACCAGAACAGAACAGAACAGAACAAAACAGAACAAAACAACTGGAACAAAACCAGAACAGAACAAAACAATTTGTTTAAGGATTCGTTCCTGAACAGAACAGAACAAAACGACGTTCTGTTCCACCAGCCCTGCTAGAAACCACCCAAAGAAGTCAAAAATTGATTTTCAAATTCAAGTTGAGGTTCTCCCTTGATTCTACTCTTTGAAAATCCCAAAATCGGTGTCAACTGTCAACTCAAAAATTAATTTTTGACACCTAAGTGCGGTTTCTAAGTACCTAAGTATATTCAGGCTCATATAATATTATATCGATTTAAAAATTGATTTATAAATTAATTTGAATTTTGAATAATTTGTTCATCAAGAGATTTGAAGAATGAATTGATTTCAAAAAATCGATACACAGTCAATTTAAAAAATCGATTTATTTTTATATGTAATTGATCTGAATTTTTTTGAAACGGGAGTCGGGATTTTAAACCCTTAAAAATTCAAATTTTGTTAAAAGAATTACTTATTGTCTTAAGACAGATTGTAATTAACAATAAATTTTAATAATCATCAATAATTGATCTGAAAAACAACAAATCGATTTGAAGAACTTATTCATAAATTGATTTTTGAAGAAATAATTCAAAAAGTTAATAAAAAAATTCAAACAGAAAATTAATTTTTTTTTAAATGGTTTGAGAATCAATCTACAATCGATCTGAAATCATTACAAAAATCGGTTCAAAAAGTTGATCTACTGCAGTCGACTTGGAATCGATCGAAAAATAAATTAATAATTGATTTCGTCAACTGAAAGCATGTAATCAATTTATAAACCATCGATCTAAGCTTGGAAAATTCCTCAATTAATAATTTAAATTCCAAAAAATCATCACTCAACAATTTAATGAATTAATCATCGATATAAAAAAAGAGAACAATCATCAAAATTCTTTCTTTCATCGATTCGAAAATTTACTAATGACCAATTTAAAACATTCAACACAGATGAAACTTGTAGAGTAATATTTAATCTGAATTTAAAAATCGATCTACAGTACCATCAATTTGGAAAATCATAGAACAATCAAGTAGAAGAATCAAATTAAATTAGATAACTTGTACTTTGCAAATTAGGTAAGTAAGTAGGTACATATAAATATCGAATTATGCTTCCTCTCATGACAATAGTAATTTTCTTCATTTATTTTTCATTTAAATTTTTATTGTGATTTTCCCCCCATATTTAACAAATTTTTATTGCCTTTAATAAACACTTGTAATTTTTAACAATTTTTCAACAAAAAAATGTCGAAAAATATCTCAATTTGATATTAGGCACCTGAGAACGATTGCATGCTTCATTTTTCGGTCAATGGTAAAAAAAATCCTTAACTCAACACAGCCATAAAAAAAGAGACGATAACAAGAAAAATTTTTCGTCCACCTTCATCGCCTCCGAAAACTACACAAAGATAGAAAAATGTTCCTAGAACCCGTTCAAATACATTCACCTCTCACCTGTCATTTCTTTCCATCACTACAAACATGGAAATTTTACCAGCGTACTTCACCTTCATCAAATCGATAATTTAAAAAATCAATTTTTTCACAAAGTCACACCTACCGCAAAAAAATTCTTATCGCGACTTCCACTCACGGTACCTCCTATTTTTTGTCATTTCTACTTCCACCACCGCCCGCCCCCAGCCGCTAGACTCTTCAAAGTACCTACAAATCATTACGCACGTTCGGTAACTAACAAGGAATCACAGAAACGTTCCAAAATTTCAACCTACTTCTTCAACGGCGTGAAAAATTAAACAACAGTAGGCAAGCTAAAACCTCAGATAGGTAAATTATTCACTAATATTATCGATTACGATGTGTAAAAAAAATTAAATTTACCTTTGACGTCATCGGTTGTTATACAACTTGGATAATGAATGGGAAATTTATCGAAATTTAAATGTTAAGATGCGATCAAGGGCAAGACAAGTTCTGGAATAGACGATGAAGTTTTCAACGTTTGGAAAAGCTCGCGGATTCGAATCAACCTACAAAACTTTCTTGATAGATTGAAAATTACGGCGTATCGGTAGGCAACTTTATTAACGCGAGATAATTATCGCGTCAAAACGTTTGAAATACCTCAAATATTTCTCGTCGACACAGAATGGTAATCTATGAAGGTATACCAGGAAATGTTCAGACTTCGAAGAAGTTGACACGATCATCATCAAAAAGAATTTCGAACAAAGATTATTTAAAACATGCCTTTAACCTTGAAAATCCTATTCGTATTAAAGATCAAAAAGAAATCGTACCAGATTCTCCAAGTGTTCTTAATTTAATTACAGGTTATTAAGATCAATGAATTTTCACGAGTTTGCCAGAAATCGAAGGTGGACGGTGTACGAGTTGGAGAAAACGTGATTAGAAGCTCAGTTTCATTTTCATTACCCACATAAACGAGAAAAAACCTCGCAAAAATCAATCGACGAAAGTTCGAGATTTCGAAAAATTTTCGTTTAAAATTCGCAATAGCTTGAAAAATTCCAAGAAGAAAGATTTTTTCACCCTTAACAGATCTTTTTTAATCGATCTAGATCTGTCAACGAATTTCCATTTTCTAGACTAAACCGGTTGGTAATTCGTTTTGAAAAATTAAGCGCGACGCCCTTCAGAAAAAAAAAATTTGAACGTGAACCGGTTGAATTTCTTATGTAAGTATTTCCGCGCTCGTTAAAACGTATCAAGTTTTATAACAATAACACTTCAATGATAATCGCATAATAAATCCGGCCGATCGAACTGTTTTCATTATCATCGACTAATTAAGCGGCCGAATATAAAGTTAGTTCAGAAATTGATGTTACAGGAAATAGTAACCTGGATAATCCCAGGTATTTTATTCAAAAAAGCAACGTTACGGGATGAATTTTGTAAAAAGTTGACCTTTCGAAAGTGGGTACCTATTTTAATTAAAATAAACTTGAAAAAATTCTTTATTGATATAATTATCGACATAACATTGCTTAATTTGCAATTATTTTTATGGAAATGGTAAGTGGGAAGACCACGTTGGGTTCGATTATTCTTAAGGGAAAGCGGGAGGGGGGGGGGTCGCATTTGGATGCGAGGAAAAATAGTCGAGAATAGAAAAAGCTCATATAGTCCCATTCCAAAGCTCATTTTAAACCACCCAAAATAATTTGGTAATTTTTTTTAAATTGCGAAAATTATTACGCACTTAATTCAGGTTTTGAAATTTAAAAAAATTAGCTGAAAATTTGTTTGACGGTATTCTTTATTTTTCAGGTCATTTTCTAATATTTCGTAGCTGTTTTGAAGCTCCTAGCGAAATTTTATACTTTCCAATAATTCCAATTCGGTTAAAACTTAACGAAAATTACCATCATTGGTCGAAATTCTCATTTTAATCATTCTGAATCGATAGAATTTGGAAAATTTACAATTGTAAAAATAAACAAAATCCACAGAGGATTCCTGAATGCCTGAAGAATGCACCGAAAAATATTTCTGATAAATTATACTATCAATCTAAATCCAAACTGCTGAGTTCGATTTCAACCTATCTCAGAAAATTACAAAAGTACTGAAAAAATTTGAAAAATTATTGGAGGCTTGAGAGTGACCTGAATAACTGGAAAACATGCTGAATTGATTTGAAACTACGGCGATAAAAATTTCATCCACTAAAAATGATGTCACTCTTTTCCAGAAAAATCTGAATCTGATGCAGAACCCAGGAAAACTGGAAGGTCGACTGATTTGAAATCCTGAGAGGAGCAATAACCTAATCGGTTGAAAAACTGGATCCGAAATCCCTGCTCCAATTATTAAAATCCCATTCAATCTTGTGAATCCACAATCAAGAATAGTTCCATGTCAGAAGTCAGATTCTAGCTCATTTGACAGATAATATCAGGCTGGAACATCAAAAATGTGAAACTGAGTCAAATATTCGTTCCAATTCTTACGAAACGATTGAATTAGAAAATGACAATGACGTGGTGATAAATTGATAATTTTCAATAAGTATTAATATTCTCATGGGTTTCACTAGGAATGATCTTTACTCCAATTTTGAAAGCTGGCTGGAGAGTAGTGTAATAGATGTATTTGCACTAGATCTGGATTTTAAAAAAAATTATCGAATGCCTTTAAAAGGCCTATAAAGCAACGGAATCCCTTAAAAAATTGAATAGTTTTAAATCAGCTTTGAAAAACACCAAAAAGTCATCAGTTTAACAAAAAAAAACTGAAAAATTCGACAAAAAATTAAAAATTTGAAAAAGGCCAAGAAATTTAAAAAAAGGCGACAAATTTTGCCAAAAAAAGACTTAAAAACAATAAGTTTTGAAAAATTGGGCATAAGTACCAAATAACCGAAGTTCTGGAAAATTTTTTGTATTTTAGACACATGAATGAAAATGTAAAAAAAACATGACAATAAATTTTTTCATTTTGAAAAAGTGACTACTATGAATTCCACAAATGAAAATATTAATTTATCAACATCACTTAAAAAAAACTTTTTCAATTTTTCCCCATACAGAATATTTGAAAATACATACAATATGAAAAAAACTATACTGTTCAAACTAATTTTTTTCTTCAATTTTTCAAAGAAAATTGAACAAAATCAGGTTTTAAGACGAATTTAGAAAATATAAAACGGAGAAGTCCTTATGAGGTTTATACAAATATACTGTGCCACTCTTCCTCCCATTCAATCTTTGAAAAACAGCAAATTCATCAGCTTTAGCTCTTACTCTACTCTTCTCCAACGATAATTATTGTTTTAAGCCTCAAATCTTGCAAAATTTATGAATGTACGATTCTGCAGAGTAACTCATTTTATCAAATTCACCACCATTAATTCAACGTTCAATCGAATTTTAAGGAATAAAGCACCAACACCATGAAGGCACTTCACAAAATGAGGAACGGATTTTATCAAAAAATCATAATAATGAACTTTTTAAAAAGAAAATTCAACTAAGAGTAATTCACACACTCGTATTATGATTACCTACGGAAAAATGAGCAAAAAACTATTTTTTCGATGGGGCGATAAAAGGGGCTGTAAATAGCCATTCAGAACATGCCCGGAACTCAATTTTTATTTGGGCAGGGGAGTTGTAAATTGATTTAAAAATCTCAAATTTTGAATAACTTTTTTGACACTATTTCACACAAAATCTTTCCAGGCAGCAGGAGAGAGAAATTGACAAAAAAAAATCATAATTTTATGAAATCGCAACATATTCGGATCCAAAGTGGGTTCAAAAAATTTTTCGTCAAAATATATTTTTTGAGAAGTACTTTAATAGAAATCTCAGAATAATAAGAAAACTTCAAAAATTAGTTTCATTCCAAATAAAGGAAATTAGATGAAAAATGGACACGAGTTAAGTTGTTCGGTTTAAAAATTTATAGCAGAATACTTGATGAAAAATTTAGCTACCTACAAATCATTACCTCAGAATTAGGTAAATATAGAGGTATTGGGTTCGGGGAACAAAATTTCAACAGAAAGTTTGAGCTGAAAATCAACACCAGATTTGTGATCGGCGCGTCCAAATAAGTCGAAAATGACCCAATATCAATTTTTTAACACTAAACTTTAAAAATTTGAAAAAATCAGCAATTTTTTCAAAGATTGGAATTTGTTTTAAAAAAATTTCAAACTACATTATTTGGTACAAAATTCTAAAAAAAATTTTTTTGTTAAAATGTATTTCTAGTTGAGAGTAAAAACTATTCAGACACCCCCTCCCCTCATCCACTCCTAGGGTATAAATATGAGACAATTTCAAGTTTTCTCGCGTTAATTTTTTCCCTCTTGTGAAGGGTGGGGTAAGTAAAAATTAATTTAAAATAACCTATGTTTCCCCATTACAATACATATTTTCTGTAAAATCAAAAATTTTCCTTCGATGAGTCCAAATAGAATTTTTCTTCTAAAAAATGTGTTCATTTTTTGCTATTGTAGCCATGATGGGTTGGTGGCCTCGAGGCATCTATCAATTCTCAATACGAATTTCAAAAATCCGAGAACAAAACATTTTTAGCATTTTTACTCCATCTCGACCACCTGAGCATGCACAATTCGATTGCAATCGGCAAACCACTCCCACACTGAGTTTCCTCATAATCCTAAATCTTACTCATATCATAACAGAAAATCAACAAATACAAACCTTTAAAACAAATTAAATAGATCCTAAGTAATACGTAGGCGTATTGGCGATTCTTTTTTTACGCAATTTAGCCATATGTGGCAATACAGGCATGTTCCTTAGACGAATTCCTCTCGCCAACGGTGTCCATGGACGAATAGTAGCTGTCTTATTTACTGGTAATGATGAACCTATCCAACCTATGGAAAAATTCCTTCATTTTTTAGCATCAAACATAACAGAACCAAAGATGAAATAACACGTAGATTTACCAGTCGATGATAACACGATTTCTGAACTGATTACCGCGTTGCCTTTTCCTTCGATAATGAAATCTTCACTATGCTTCAACCCGGGCCATTTTTCTAACCGAGCCGACGAACCGATCGGTACCGACATGTACGAGGTACCTAGTAACGTTTCGTAAACATCTTCGGCAAATTTTGTATCGCAAAGGCTAATCGGTAGCATCTTAGATGCGTAAACAATAATTCTACAGAAAAAAACAAATCGTCAATAATTTTTAATTTTTAATTAAAAATACACATCAGAGATCGATAAATACCTGAGGAATCTCCAGTCACAGTTGAGCACATCGATTCTGGCAACACCACCGATAAATAAAGTTTGTTCGGGTCGTACTGAGTATACTTGAGGAACGATTGTACGTTGAGGCATTACTTTGATAATTTCGTCAGTTGTAAGTAAATCGATAATCTGGGGAAAAAAATACATATATCAACAATAATACCCTATTGCCAGCTTTTCACGATAAAAATTCTACTCAACGTACGTGATCTTGATGAACAACACCGGGAGTATCGTAACACCAAAAAGATTGCTGGTATTTTTTATCATCGGGATTAAAAACAATTTTGTTATTTTTCCTTAATTGTTTCACATTAACCAGTGGCATATCGAATAATTTATTGTCATCCATATTATGTGTAGTGAATGTATCCGGCGGTCGTTTGAACGTTTGTTCGACAGTTCCTGTTCAGAAAAAAATCAAGACATTGGTCAGCTGATAAAACAAAAACGAAAAAAATCTACAATTTACCTATAATATTGGGTAATTTAGTAATCTTCCGATTTTCCATTTTAGCTTGAATAGTAGCCAATTTTCTCTCGTCGTTTGCTTGAATCTTTCTCGATATCAACCTCGAAGTTCTTAAAAATGCTTTATATCCGGTGAGTTTCGTGATAGGGAACTATAAAAATAATTATGATTAATTTTAATCCTTTAAGAAAATATAATTTGAAGAAATATCTTACTTTTAATAGATTTAATGTGGTACCGGGCCACGGTGACGTAACAGCTCTTTGAATTAAATCAGTTACTTGGGATCGACAATAATCAGACCCGATTAAAACATTAAATAAGGATGATTTTCCTACGTTGGTGCATCCGACAATATACACGTCTCCTTTTGAACCCCACACATTATACAATTTACTGATCAATTCTTCAATTCCAAAATTACTTTTGGCACTGGTGAAACCAACATGAAGGATGTTCGCATCCCGAGGAAAATGGCTTCTTAAAGATTTTTCTGCATTACTGAGCCAACCAGGACTATCGCCAGGAACTAAGTCGATTTTGTTACCGACTACGATGAGTGGCTTGTCTCGACCTAGAGAAAAAGAAATACGACATGAAGATTCAAGACTGGTGCAATTCTAGGTACAAACATATGTACATCCCAACGATTTAAAAAAAAAAAAGATTTTGAGGACTTTATTTTTTTTAAAAAAAGGACTTTAGAAACCTCATTTTACCGAAAAAAGGGGGGATCAAGTTGAGATTGTTGGAGGGAGTCGAAGAAAATTAAAACATAGATATCTGACTCAAGCAAAATTTTTCAAGTTTTCAAACTACGAATAATTTTTTTTTCAAATCAAAACAAAAAAACATCATTATGCAAATTTTCTCATTTAAAATTGATTTCTTAGGGAGGAAATCCTTCTCCTACGACTTTCATTCGGTTCAGTCTTCACCTCTCTCCCTCCCATCGGATAGAATCTATGAAAATCATTATCATTGACGCTCCGTTATATTTTCTAAACATTTCGACCAAAATGAAAATAAAATAATCGAGTAAACAGAGAATTAAAAAAAAGTGAAAAATAAGTAAATTTGAAAATTTTTTCGAAATTATATTTTTTACTTGGAGCAAATTTGAATTTTTTTGTTTTCTCAACTAAAAAAAAATTAAAATAAGACTTGAGGAGCTTTTTGATTTGAAAAAAAGGACCTACAAAGGATGCTTGTGTAAGGAATTGAAACAAAACGTACCAATTACTGACAATAAGTCGGGCCAAATACTGCAAGGAAAATCTGTCATGTCGACCATTAATATGATCAATGCGGTTTTATTTTTAATTTTCGATAATAATTCTGGATAGGTTTTCGGATCGACGTTTACTGTCAATGCTGTGTTGTAGTTTTTCAGAAATGTGCATCTTTGGCATATCAGATTCATGAGGTCTTTTTTCTTACACTTTGTGAATAATTCTTTCGGCAAGTATCCGGGTATACCAGGATCCTGTAAAATTAAAATTATTCAATTATCTGGCCCTGTATGAGGCAATATTAAACGAAATTTAGTACCTTGCAATGCAAATGAGCACCACATCCACCACATGGTATATTACTAGCAGGAATAGTAGGATCAGGGGTACCATAATCTATTTCAGAAGCGGTAAATGGTGTACTTTCGTCGATACTTTCATCAAAACATTCATAATCACTCATCCATCGACGACCATTGATCGGTTTAGGAGCAATATCTGTACAAAAAACGTTTTGTTTATTTTACTTTCGATGAAAATACTAAATTTACTTACTACCCTGTCAAGAAAACGTTACCTTGATAAGCGAACATCATTTCTTTCCTCATCATGAGCTCTTCATTCTCATCATAATCAGATTCTATCTCAACTTTTTGAGTCTTACTGTACGGTAAATGAAAGCCGTCTTCAATTTCATCATCTTCGATTATATCATCATCACTTTCATCTCCTATATCTTTTTCATCGGCGCATTTAGCCATATCGCAATCTTCAAACATGTACTTTAAAGAGACCGGCGTAACGTAAGGAGTTTGTTCCTTTTCTTGTTTCTGTAATTCTTCCGCTCTTATTTTCCAACGTGTTTTTTCATTTCTACGAGATACTAAAGAATTATAAACCAGTTTCCCTTCCAACGAATTGAAGATTTTTTCTTCGAGTGTGATTGTGTTTTGCTTTGGATCGGAGATTACTCGATTTGCGACTAGTCTAGGGTATCGGTAAATGGCATACTGGGTATGAGAGAGGTATATACTTCTGGAGAGGATATTCGCGTGATTTTTGCATCCACACAGGAACCGATAGACTTTCATTTTCGATGTTGAACGTCAATTTGGAGGAAAATTAAACAAGAATTAGGCACGTGGTTCAGCTCTTTCTGAAAATCAACACATGCAACACGAAGCCGGTTTAATACAAAAATAAGATAATCTCATATAAAACTGGGAACATGTAAAATCGTAGCTTACCTGCTAGAAGATTTTTTCACTTCTTATGATACATTTCTGATGTAGTTTTCCAAGGATAATTAATTTCAATTACAAAGAATATTGCACTGAGGAAATGAGAGCAAATTTGAAGTAAAATTTTGAATTTTTGAGAAAAATGTGATTGTGTGATTAACTGATAAATGAGGACTCCGATTCTCGTTTATCGCCAAGTGAATCCGAATCGCTTCATTTTTAGTTTATTTTGTTACCTATATGATCGCTAGTGTTCCATGAGTTTTAATTTAATTTGATTTTCATTTTATTTTATTTCCTTTGAATTGAACTCGAATTTGCTATTTTTCAACTCGATGGAAATTTAAATTTCTTACATGTCGATAAAAATCCACTCAAAATTATTTTCTGAGATGTAAAAATTCGCATTCTTTCTTCAAAAAGTAAAAACAGCATATTCACAACACAAAATCATGTATTTTAGTAATCAAAAAAAAAAAAATTAAAACACTCCTTCGCTAGACTACAAATGCGGTCTGCGTAGTAGTTTCATAATCTTCGTTAAAATGCTTCCGACAAATAAAAAATGAAAAAAAAAACACAATAAAAAAGCAACTTAAAAGTAATTTTAATGCTTACGATGTGATCAGTTGTCTTGTTACTTTTTGTATGACGTAGGAAAAAAATAGAAGGATGAATACGAAAAAAAAATAAAATAACGATAAAAACGACGAAAAAAAGTGTAGTTATGATAAAAAAAAAGAAGAAAAATAAAAGCGATTTCTGCGATCAATAATGAAAAACTGAAAAGAAAAAAAAGCGTTAAGTACATAAAATTTCATACATCTAGGTTAGGATCATTGTGAGTATTAAAATTCTCAATACGGCGGAGGAGGAAGGAGAAAATATGACATAAAATAGATAGGTCTAGGTACAGAACGGAAAATGAAACAAAAAAATAGAGGAGGAAAAAAGAGAAAATTAAAAACACTTAGAAATGCAATGTCCTGGCGGAAAAAAAAAGTATGAACGAAAGATCAGGCGCAAGCTGACGTATCACAGGGTGTAACGACGGCGAGATTTCATCGAAATTCAGTAGAGTGAGAAAAAGTTGCGATTATTTCTTCCTTTTGCTCTTTTTTCGAAACCGATTATTACACTGGTCGCCGTTCGCTGTGCCACCGTTACCGTGTCCGTATAACGAACTCAGGAAATCTTCTAAATCTTGTTCACTGTCATAAGAGAAAATTACCATTGATTAATAAATTTCAGTTTTTTGAAAATTTCCAATTGTAAAGGGTTCAGTGATAATTACCTGCAATTTGGCGGAGGAGGAGGAGGCGGTTGCGGAGTAGAAGTAGGAGGAGGATTAGGTCTATGCTTTCCGACAACGATTCTGTATTGTACGACGTGAGTGTTCGGCTTCAAATGACGTAAATTGTCCGCCTGACATGCTGCCCAATCGGATATATCGTACACGGCACCGTCCATACACGCGTAATATCTCCAAAGCCAACCCATCATCGAACTTTCGGCCCAAATATCTCCCTGGAAATATCGAAATATCGATCAAGAATATGTAGGAGAGGAATAAATATCAAAAAACAGAGATATATGTAAGTTCAAACAGATTGGAGTTATATACGATGACTAGTAAATATTATTAAAATAGCCCTCCACAATGGTATTATTCTCCTCAAACCACGACAAATTCCATTTTGAAATTCCCCAATACCTGACCGAACACAAAATACCTTATAAAAGATCATGTAATTAAAATATCTATTACTAATGAAAAATTGGTTTAAAATATTTTGAAATTTTCCCCATGGGGGGGGGGGGTGTAATTACGCCAATCTAAAACATAAATTTACTTTTACTTTAAACATCTCGAATAAAATCATTTTTTATTTATTTAGTATACTATTAAAATTTAAACAATGATTATACACAAACTTTTATGAATATTCAACTTGTAATATTATATAAAATAATAATCTCAGGGGGAAGGGTTAATTACGCCAATTTAAAAAATCTAACACCAAAAATTCTACCCCATCTGGATACCCACAATCCCACAGTCTCATTTCTTGAGACTTTATAAATGATTTTCCCTAATTTTTATCGTCAATATTTCGATTTCCAAATTGATAATAATTTCGGTCATTCTTAAAGTCAGTCGATAATATTTCAAATCCTCAAATATCATATTCGATTTATTTAATAATTAAAGTTGACTATAAGTTGACATTTTTCAATCATTTCAAAAATCGAATTCACGAAACCAAAATTATCAAATCAACTCTAAATGAGTTTTCGAAACACCCAAAAATTTTCGGATCTGAGTTAATTTTAAGATTTTAAAATAATTCATAATTTTTGAAATCAATCTAACAATAAATTTTTCAACATTGATTTACTTTTTTTTTGGTTATTCTTGAAATCGATTCGAAATCGCCATTATGATAAGGATTCAATTTTCGAATTTTTGATGAGAATAACTTATCGATAATGCAAAACTGTTTCTGTCTCGATTTTCGAAAAAAAATCAACCGGGTAATAATTATTGGGTAACTTTATCATTTTTATTTCTGTATACCATCCAAAATTTCAATTTTTCATATCGAGAAAATTTTTAATCGATTGAATATTGATTTTCAAAACCAACATAGTATTCGATTTCATATTTTTAAAATCGATTCTAATTTCAATATCGGAAAATCGATTCCATTTTTAATTTTGAAATTGATTTTATCTTCATTTTTGAAAATCAATTTTATTCTCAATATCAAAAATTAGCATATTTTTCCATTCATATTTTAAAAAACGATTCAATTTTTAATTTTAAAAATTGAAATATTTTTTAATAACATACATATATTTCGAAAAGTGATTCAATTTTCAACTTTAAAAATTGATTTCATTCGAAAAGTCAATTTCATTTTCAATTTTAGAACTCGATATAATATATATTTTTTCTTCGATTCATACATCATACTTCAAAAATAAATTTTATTTTCTATTCAAAAAATCGGTAACTAGATATATTTTTAAAATCATACTTCGAAAATAGTTGTCATGTTCAAAATCTATTCTATTTCACTTTCGATTTCAAAATTCAATTAAATTTTAATTTTTTGATTACATTTAGTTTAAAAACCTCTTTTATTTTTAATTTTGAAAATCCATTTCATTTCCAATTTTGAAAATTGAAAATCGATTTTTCTTTCAATTTCAAAAAGTGGCATATTTTTGATTCATATTATTTTAAAAATCGTTATCATTTTCAATTTTTAAAACTATTTTACTTTTGATTCAATTTCCAATTTCAATATACCTATTTCTTGATTGCAGATTTTGAAACATGATTTCATTTTTAATTTTAAAATTTCATCTTGCATTCAATTTTGATAAACGATTTCATTCTTACTTTCGAAAATCAATTTCACCATAAATTTGAAAAATAAATTTCAATGACGATTTCAAAAATCGATGTAATTTTTCGACAGCACATAAAAATCGATTTTCATT
Organism: Pseudococcus viburni; assembly: GCA_033439095.1. Lineage (NCBI taxonomy): Eukaryota > Metazoa > Arthropoda > Insecta > Hemiptera > Pseudococcidae > Pseudococcus > Pseudococcus viburni. The sequence continues at coordinate 13,492 of JAVBJF010000428.1, read as the reverse complement.
TTCAATCATCAAAACTGAACAATTCATTCGATTTTCATTTTCGTATTTAATTATTGATGATGCATTTTTAATAATTTAGTTTTCAGAATTGCAATATCGCAATATCAACAGATAGTACGATCGTACGATGAAATGAACAATGAAGGGGGAGGGGATTGATAAGAATTAGTAAATGATAACATCAATTTCCGAAATTTTCTTCACGAGTTTCTCAATGCTGATAGGGGGGGGGGGAGGAGGATCTAATGTATTCAATAATTTTTTCCAATCGATTTAATGATTATCACTTATCGAGGTTTGAAAAAAATGAATTTTGAAATATTTTTACACCGGCTGATTTTCATCATTTAATTTTTTTTTCGATCATTTCGTAATTTGATATTTTTTTAGAACGTAACTTTGAATTTCGTAAAAAGGATCCAATTCGACATACTCTAGACAAAAATTTCAAATCTATTTCAAATTACAATTCAATTCGTTTTTTCACTCAGTCAAAAAATTAATAATTTTCGTCCAAAAAAAAAAATCAAAAAATCATCCCAACTGGGCGTCATTAACCTCACACCCTTCGACCTTCCTCCAAACTCAAGCCACTATTCGACCCGTGGAAAAATTACCTCTCTGGCAGAATGATGAATTTTGCATTGGGAACAGAATCGAGCAGCATACAAAGGTCTTTCCACCATCGAACGTTTGTGCCTGTTGCCACAATTAGTACACCTGCACCAAAAATACACATACACATGGTCATATACATAAAAACACACAACGAAAGCATCACGACCCGCATCCGTCGCCAGCTTGCACAACGTCTAATTTACCTAATAGTATTCGCAGCGTATTCCATTTTTTTGTGCAACTGAGATATCAGGTTACTCAATTCTTCCCATTCTTCTTCGACAGATTCCATTACACATCGATCGTACGCTTTTCGTCGTTCCTGCGTGAAAAAATAAAGATACGATCGGTGAACAAGACGTGATGAAAATTCGATAGGAAGATTGTACGAGGCGTAACCGCGAGCACATGGCCGTTCGCCGGATCCGGTTTACTTACAGGTTCGCCGATTAATTCGAACGCGTGTACAAGTATCTTGAAAGCTTCTTCCGCTCCGGGCTGATTATTTTTATCGGGATGTACCAGAACAGCTTGTCTTTTGTAGTATTTTTTAATCACCTCGTCCGGACAGTTTTTCGTTACACCTAGAATACTGCGGGAACGAAAGGGGGTATTATTTTATGGCGATTCGTAGGTTAGGTTCGGGTTGATGCTGCGCTCACCTGTATGGATCTTTACCCTTACAAGCGAATAATCGTTTCATTGCTTCTTCGCCAGTCTGTGGTAAAGATATGTTCGACGTTAAGTTCCCGTGCGAGTTATCAGATCGATTAGAATATGATTTTTTCGAGGAAGACTGTTTGCCGCTTTTCTTTCGCTGATGCCACCAGTTCCGCGGATTCGTGCAGACGTTTTTCAGCAATGATTTCACCGTACTGAACCATGCTCCGCTGCAGCTCACTATGACGCCCAACCTACAAAATAGGAACAGATGTTAATTGTTATAAGCTCATAAAATATGCTCAGTGCGAGATTTTCTTCACTTACAAGTAGAAACACAGGTGGAAACTCATCACTAGTACGTCCCATAATAGATTCAAGAACCACGTGAAAAATAAGATCAAATATTGCGAGGTTTTTTCTCTCCATCGTTTCCAGACTAGCGCTGCAACAAAATCAGAAATTTAAATAATTAATAGGTATTTGTAAATAATTAATGCGAGCTACAAAAATAATCAATTTTCCCAAAGATTCTGAATTGATTTACAAATAATATTCTAAATATACACAAGATAATCGAATCGAAAATCAGAAGCGAAAAAATATATCTAGATTGTCTACCAAAATCATCAAAAGTGATCTTATTTGAAAATTTTTCATCAAAATGGATACTGAGTGTTCGAATTGCAGTAAACTGCCTGAAAAAAATAAGGCAACTGAAACATCACAAGTACATATAAACGGGTTCATCGATTTCGATAACTGAAGGGGATATTTTTAGCAGCATCAGAAATTAATTTTGATCCGATCGATTATTACAGATGTGGAAAATTCAAAAATTGAACAATCAAATTACTGATTTAACCGATTTTTTAGTCGAAAGTTTTTACAATTTTTCTAAGTTGATGTTTGGTTTCAGAAAATCGATTTAATAGAAGCTTTGATGTGGTCAGTCGTTTAAAAAATCGACAAAAAAATTATTATCGAACAATACAAAATATCAATTCTGAACAATCGATTTCATGAATCGATTATTTTTTATAAAATTTTCAATAATTATCGATATTTTTTGTTTGAAAATTGGGTCAAAATTACCCATCGAAACAGTAAACTTTTAACCACATCAAATTTTTAAGATTTCTCCATTCACGATTGATTTCTGAGAATCGAAAATCGATTAATAAAAATATCGATTTTGGAAAGTTCATTGAACGTAATAATTTTCAGAAAACTACCATTTGTTATAAATTTAAAAAAAAATGATCGCGATGAGCTTTGAAAAAAAAAACAGTGATTCCTTTCATTTTAGAAAATTAATTTTCTGTTACAGATTTTCGAAAATCGATAGTTTCTTCTCAACTTCAAAAAATTCATTCATTTTTTCAATTTTAGAAAAAAAAAATCACCATCAGTTTTAAAAACCTGTTCAATTTTTTTTTAATTTTTAATCTCGATTTCTGAAAAAAGGCCAATTTTTCACGAGTTTTTATCGACTTTGAAACCCCATTCACTTTTCTAGATTTCAAAAAAGTGATCAATTTTTCTAGAATTGAATAATTTTTTTATTACTTGTCTGAAAAAATCAATTTCCCTCAATTCACGATTTCAGGAAATCGACTGATTTTTCTAGATTTCGGAAAATCCACCAACTGATTACTGTTATTGGAAATCAACGATTACTGATTTCAAAAAATTGGTCAATTTTTTTCGACTTGTAAAAATAGATGAATTTTACTGAATTTCAGAAAATCAATCAGTTTTTCTCGATTTAAAAAAATCGATTTGCTAATTACTTACTGTAATCGATTCAAATAAATCATATTTACGTATTACTAATTCAGGGTGTCTAACAAAATCTCAAACCCCAAAAGAAGGACTTTAGAAGGACTTTCAGCATGACCTTTTCAAAATTAATATTGTACCCCCCCCCCCACACCAAAAAATTCAAACTCATTTTAGGAGGACAAATTTTGTTCTGTTTCAAAATATTTCATTGTTTCAGATGGAAGAGAAGAGTTTTTACCATAATTTCGAAAAAAAGTAAATTCACTGAGCCTAAGCGAAGCGAAGGCGAAAATTTTTGAAAAAAAGGGCATCCAGAATCTAAAAATTTCTTCATTAGGTAAAGTTTGTGCTTTTTTCCGTGTTTTGTTTAAACTTTCAAAAAAAAAACAATATCTATGGACGTATGGACTCGTTCTTGATTTCCTTCCAAAAAATCAAAACATTTTTGAAAATTGCAATCGAAATCGTTACCTCCTTTGATAAGTGGCAAGGACAATTTTTTCACTTGAAAATATTACCTAATTGCCTAGGCTGGGAAAGGAAGAAATTTCATACCATTATTTTGAAAATAAAATTGTGTAAATTTATTGAGCCCGAGCGAAGCGAGGGCGAAATTTTTTGGAGAAAAGAGCATCCAAAAGCTGAACTTTTTTCAGGCATCCATATCATCTTTCATCATCTCACACAAAGTTGCCACTAGCGACATTTCAAATATTAATGATTTATTTTAGCTTTTGGCGGGGGAGTCTCAAAATTTGAAATGGGAAGGACTTTTTGCGCAATATAAGGACTTCAGAAGGACCGGAAGGACTCTTAAGCCAATATAAGGACCGGAAGGACTTGTTAGACACCCTGTAATTTCAGAAAATCGAACGATTTTTCTCAACTTTGAAAAATTGGTCAATTTTTTTCCACTTTGGGAAAAAATCAATTTTTCTCGATTTTTCCAATTTTAGAAAATCGAACAATTTTTTTCGATTTCAAAAACCCGATTTTCCGAAATCGGTTCAGAAAAATCGATTATAACCAATCTTTTTTAAAAAAACTATCAATTTCTCACGAATCTCGATTTCTGGAAATTTATTATTTTTCTCAATTTCAGAAAACCTATCGATTTTTTCGATTTATGAAAATCGATCAACATTTTCCAATTATGGAAAATCAATAAAAATCGATCAACATTTTTCAAATTGGGGAAATCGATCGATTTTTCTCGACTGCAAAATTGGTCAATTTTTCTCGATTTTTGAAAATTAATCAACTGTCCTCTATTATAAAAAATCGATCAATTTTCTCGATTTACTGTTATTGATTTTGAAAAAACAAATTTATCTATTTTGGAAAAACGACTGACTGTGATTGTAATTAATTTCATTGAAATATGAACGTGATTCTTAGTTTTAGGGGGAAAAATCGATAAAAGAATAACAGAAAATCGATTTCAGACGAACGTTTCATTTTTCAAAAGTATCGATTACCTACTCGCCTCAATTTTTTATTTCGGCTTGACCTATTAAAATGACTATTTTTCGAGACATCCTGAAGTTTCTTATCGATTAATGTATTCATTTGGGTCAAAATCTAATTTAAATTTTTTATCATTTTATTGATACTTTTTTATTTCTACATTGATTTCATCAATCAAATTGAATAATTTCAGATCGATTTCTGGAATTTGTTCAACTTTAAGAAAAATGAACTATTCGATTTCGCAATCGATTTAAAAAATTCAAATGGAAAACAATTGGCAAAAATTAACTTTCCCAAAACAATGAAAACTACTAAAATTCTCTTTTCAATTATAAAAAAAAAATCAAATTCTTTTCCAGTAAGAATGCAACATGCTCAATTTCTACAAAATTTCGTCGATTAAGCGAATGAAAAAAAATCAATAGAATATTTTCGTCAATTTCAAATATTTTCCGAGAAATAGCGATTGGCAGAGAAGAGGGCAAAAAGTAAGGGACGAGAACATTTTGAAAAGTTCACACATATATACGAATTCGAAAACCTTGACAACGTCGCGAAACCATCCACGATTTTAGCTTTGAAATTGAAACAATAAAGCGATATTCTGTACTTCGAATGCTTATGAGTGATGACGTAAAACATTGTTATACTTTACAAGTTTACAAGAAAATCACACGAACTCGTACTTCGGTTTTATTGTTATTTCTTTCGCTTTACACCGAGCGGTGTTTATTTTTACACCGCGAACAAAATGAAAATTTTGCCGATTTATTAATTTACCACAATCGTATAAGTTGTGTGACGTGGCAGAGGAAGGGTAGGAGGGCAATGTTTATAGCGATTATTTTTCATTCTCTAATTGAAGCATTGAAGCATTTTTTTTCTCTTCAATAATGGTTATTTTATTGACCCATACCGTGTACACAATGCATAGAAATTTTCAATACTTTACACAAATGGTCACCGAATCAATCGAGTGTACTCGACACCTGATTAAAAATATTACTTAGACTATTATGCCGAGTGAAAATGATGCAATTATGTAATTACCATCGGTAATCGAACCCTAGAATTATAGCTTCGAGAGCTATAAAGAATCAAAATCGTCGAGCAGTTGGTATAAAATTATTATTCAATAAGTTCGCTTCGAATAATGAGGTTAGCTGTGTAGAAAAATATAAATAAAAAAATGCGAGGTGTATTAAGCTTGCCATTAGCGAGAGCAATAATGAGATTACAATGTTTTTAATGACTAATGTGACGACCAGTTTGAGTTTCGTTACACGCGGTTATTATCAATTTTCTCGATAGGTAGCTAATTTAATCGATGGGTTTTCCACGTTTTCGATGAGAAATTTTCGAACAAATAGGGACGATGGCACGACGTTCCGCGTTCGACGTGGTTTATTATACCATATTGACCAACTCCAGCAAGTTGCAAATTTATCGAGCGAATTTCTCAGAAGGACTGGTCGAGTTGATGTGATAACGTCATCGACTGATGAAAATTCAAAGAAGTGTTCGAATGATTTGATAAAAATTATGTTATCTCGGGCATTTATGAGAATGCAAATAGCATGAAATGTACCTCGAAAATTAACGAAAATTGTAAATTTGGGATTTTTTTTTGAAAATTGCATCACTAAAAGAAAATTTTTAGAGCTGATAATCGAGGTATCGAATATTTTTCAAATTTTTACGATACATGTAAACCTTCAATTTGCATTCAAAAATTATAGAAATTTTTACAGGACGTTGTTGAGAATTTATGGAAAAAAGTTTATACCAAAAAATTCCCCCTTTTGGCAAAAATGTAGAAAAAGTGCGATGGCAGGAGAAAAATTTCAAATTTTCCTTCCTCTCCTAGGGAAGGAAAAGTTGACAAAAGAAAATTATTTTTAATTTAAGGATATGAAAATCCTTCTCCACTCAAAATAATAGTTATTTTAATTAGCATTTGATTTGATTTTTAATTTTCTTAGTGATGGAATGTCTTCAAAAATTCAGTCAGAAAATGTAGTAAAAAATTTCCCAATGTAAATCGCCAATTTTTTTCTCTAAAAATAGACGAAATATGAATGGTTTTCCAATCCCCCCTCCCCTCCAAAAAAAGAGTACAATGCGACTGTTTTTCAATTTGATCCCATTTCTTAGGGATACAAAAATATCGCTATTCTGATGTTTTTTAGATATCTTATAAAAAGTCGAAAAAAATATTTAATTTCAAGTATAATTTTTTCGTTAAATGATACTGGTATGAAGCTGTGAACGTCTTGACCCATAAGAATGATCAGCGGTGATTTTCATCATCAATCCTCCTTCCCCTCCCTTAGATTTCAAATGAAGAAAAATTCATTATATGTATTTTTTTAAATTGAGAAAGTGTGGAAATCGGCAACATAACCTTTTCAAAATAAATTTTCATTTTAAAAATTGTTCACTGATTATCTAAAAAAAAGGAAATGAAAAATGGTTATCGTTTACCACCCTCTAAATAGAAACGAAACTTGGTAAAAAAAAAAAGAGGGGATTAAAATGGGAAATTTGCCGATTAATATTCGTTTAAAAAAATTGTCGAATTAAAACAAAATTCGTGAAATTTCAGAAGAAATTCGACTAAGGAACAGGTAGATTACTCTCATCTATTTCGTCTCTGCTCCAAAAAAATTGTGTAAAAATCATCGATCGGTAAAAATAAAAAAGGTGTCGATGGTTTCTTTTTGGCAGAAAAAAGGAGCATCTATTTTTGGAGAAATTTTCTCAAGTTTTCAAAATTGTTCGAATATAATGAAATTTTAAGGCCCAGTAGGGAGATGAAAGGGTGTGATTAGAAATGTGGTATTTTCAACAGATTGTTTTGAAACAAAAATTTTGTGCTATCTCCTTTAATTCAAATTTTTTGTTAAAAAAAGCGAAATGATCACTTCTATTTTATACCCTTTCAGGATTTCAAGATTTCAATCACAAAAACCCATCAGGAATATAAGATAGGTAAGTTTACGAAAATTGCAGTTTTTCAAATTTTTAAAAGATAGTCTTAGAATTTGGGGTACATTTAGAAGGTGAATTTCCAGAAGAAATTTAAAACGCGGTAATATGAGTGTATTTTGAATATTCATACTTCTGAATACGAATCCGAAATTTATTCTCAGCTCAGACCCTACTTTCGCTCCTCCCTCACAGCCTCAATACCTTCAGATGTTGGTAAGCTCAATTTTTAATGAAATATGGTGGTATAAAATTATACACCAAACAACTTTATACCTTTCAGTTTTTCAAATGTAAGCCTGGATATAGAAACTACCCTTAGGGGTCAAAAATTGGTTTTTGAGTTGACAGTGATTTAGGGCCTTTCAGAAGGAGGAGAATCAAGCGGAAACTTCAATTCAAAAACCAATTTTTGACTTTTAAGGGTGGTTTCTATATCTTGGCTCACATTATAATTCCCTTTCAGTAGGAACAGAATAAAGTTCTAAAAGTTTTTTGAAATATTTAAAACAACCCACTATTCTAAAAAATTGGGAAAATTTCATTTAAAAATTTCCTACGCCTCAAAATACATATTTGACCCAAAAAATTGGAAATAATTTTTGTACCCTTTCTCTGGATCCAGATATGTGACAATTTCAATTTTTCGGCAGTCAATTTCTCTTCTCGTTTGAAGGGGGGGGGGGGGAGGATTTATGAAAATTTCATGTGAAATTCTATGCCCTGGCAAAACTTTTTCGACAGAATCAAAATGGTTTTCTTTGATACGATTCAAAACAGAATTTTCCACTCAAAAAATGCAGTCCTTATTATTTACCGCTTAGATGAGGGAGGGGGAGGGGGGTCGTTTGGTTTGAAATTTTTTCCAGAAATATCCAACAATGTACTATAATAATTTTGAAAGTCCAAGGACCGAAAGATTTCAAAATTTTCAACAATGACTATCTTTTCAATTTTTTTTTTAAATCAATAATTTTTCTTGACCTTCCGATGATTTTCAAATATCAAATTGAACCTGGAATTCTCCACAAACCGATGCATTTTTCTTTTTTCACTTATTACGATTTCGTGTAATTATTTATCATGGATTCCTGAATTTCCATAAATTAATATTTATAAACTCGCAGCACACATAAAATGGTAATTTTGCAAAAACCAGTACTTAGTTTTTTTTTTCATTTCAAACTGTGCACACGCAGCTGCTATTTTTATAATTCTCTTTCAACTAATAACATTCTAAATTCCACGCTAGAAATGTCAGAATTTTAGATCATTTACGATTTTGAGACCGAATTACTCATCTTTTAAGAATTAAATATTCAAAAGGTCCCCTTCAACGCCACGAAACATTCTCAGCGTGCCTATTTTCGGACACCTAAATTCCTTTATTCGCAATACGAGAAATTAATTAGATAATTTTCAACCTTTGCTCGGCTCGGCAGTTGGCAGACATTTCGTTGAATGTTTTCGTTAAATTTTCAACGTTGCATTACTAATTAAACGACGAAAATCGATATACGTGAACAGGCCGACGAAAAATACCAATAAGAAATTTAAAGGTTCAAAAAACCCACCGAACGAACGGGTTAATTCGTTGTACGGCGGTATCGCGGCACGAATCGTGAATTATTGGTCAAGCCTACGCAAACAGACGGACCATATGACGACGCGACGACAGTACAGACGTACTCACCAATTTTAGATGTGCCTTCGCGACGTTTCGTCCTGCTCTGCAGCTTGCGTTGATTAATAGGAGCCTCGGGGTAACGTGTACTGATTTTACTGCTGGGAGTCGCCTTGGATACTCCGACACATTCGGCAGCTTGATTGATATTTTTACCAGAGCTGTTGGCTTTTTTGACTTCATTATTCGGCGTACTCTTGTTTATCTTCTTATCGTTACGAACTGGCGAAGGGGTTTGTTTGCTGACTCCCCATTGAAGATTATTATTTATCTGGATCCCTTTGCGAACATTCTTACGATTATCGTTTTGACTTTCGTTTACTTTCTTGTTATTCCACGTCTCGGTCGAGGTATCTGTGGGAAAATGATATCTCATGAGAATCGAGAAGACACACGTGAGAAAAAGTAACTGGTTACTCACCGTTTGGACGAACCGGTTTTATTTTACGATTTCCTTTCTTGTTGTTGAGATTAGACAAAGGCGATCTTTCGGCCGGGTTCTCTTTTTCAAAATCATTGTACGTTGGGAATTTAGTTAAATCCTCGAGCGAAGACCACGAATGATTTTCATTAGTCGGCGCGACTTTTTTATCGGCTTGTTGTCTGACACCGTTCAGCATCTGTTCTTCGCTTCCGGATGAATGTTGACGTTTCAAAACAGGGCCACCATTTTTCGTTATGTTGTTACCTGATTAAAACACGAAATTAAAATGAACATACGAACAATCGTTTACCAAAACCGAATGTGATAAGTGAAAAGAAAAATATTCTTATCGCCCGCCAAATAATGCTGATAAAATTATCATTCTTGACGGGTTTTTTCGTCGTTCATTCATTACTCGACGAGTATACGCATTGATAAGACAATATTATTTTGAAATTGAATATACGAAAAAATTCGTACGAGAAATTAATCAAAGATAGGATTACATAACGGGTAAACATACAGAATGGATAAGGGATACTATAGGAAATATTTACACACTTGAATCACCTTTTTTATTTTTCGTAGTTTTAGTCCTCGTCGAATCGACCTTAGATGACACAACGGATTTATTCGCAGATCCATTGACAGCATTTGGCGCACATTGTGTGACAGATTTGGCAAGTACGTCGGAATACGATGGTCTCATCGGACGAACTTCGGCGACCATTCTGGGTCTGCGGACAGCATTGTTGCCCAGTTTGGAAAAAGTACTCGAGTTGGAAGCGGTGGCATGTTGAGATTGCTGCGACTGATGCTGTAGTCCTAGATTAGAATCGTTTCTATTTTCGATAACATGCGAAGTGTTACCGAACGGGCTGTACGTGCCGTTTTGATTAGGCACCCAGTTTCCGACTAAGTTCTCGATTAGATGATGATTTTGATAATTGTTCGGCGATTCGAACAGTCCGTAATCGGTAGAATGATTAGAATTTTGTTGATAATAAATGTAATTATAGTGCGAATCGTTGCTGGTGTTTTGATACTGATTCGAATTTGGGAACACGTACGGTACGTAGCTGTTGCACGAGTTCTCTACGTACGAATTAGACGAGTAGAACAGATTCGAATCTAAATGATTAATTCTGGATTGTTGTTGCTCTTGATAAGGATTCTGTACATAGTTTAGATTTTCTGGCGGACGCGTAACACGTTGCTGCCAAATTGATTGCGTTTCCGAGTTCGACGGTTGACCTAGTAGAATATACTTTCCGTCGTAACTTTGCAAATCGGCGGTTATGTGATCGATGATGTCATCTAAGGAACTCTTTTTCTGCGACAAAACCTCCTCCGAAGGATTATCTCCCTCCATTGCTTAACCTAAAACAAACGTATAATTATATCAAACACTTTTCGTCCACGTTCAAACACCTCGATAAATGTTCATTTTTGTCATACCGATTACCCATAGGGTATAATCAAACGTTCCAAGTACCCGTTGCATTTAACAATTTACTACGAAGGTTTACGCGTTCTCGTCAATTAGACGATTTTTGAGACAGGTAATTAAACACATCGGGGGGGAAACACATTCGGGCAAATGGAACAATTCAACGAATTTCGTGTAAATTGTACGAATAATTGAACTATACTAACGTACCGCTTTTGTGGCTGCAATGTTCTTCGGATAGGTTGCAAAATGCAATGAGTTACGCTACATTTCCATACGTTATTTGTAGATCGCAACACAATTCAAACACAATGTACGCGAGTGATACGAAAGCACGTATTCCTTGGCGAGGATTAAAGAAATTAATATTTGCATTACATTCGATGTAATAAAACTTAACACATATGTTACAAGTTCAACAACTTGTCAGCCATATTATGCATATTTCCGTTGTTATGAACTCATACCATCGCAGCATCATCAAATTCATCAATCTTCGTTTCACAGAATACAATCAAACAGAAGGAAATCTGAGAAAAGAAACGTGTCCGGACGAGCCTCCGCGATCATTTATTATACCTTCGTGCTAAACCAAAGCCATTATTATTTAAGAAAACGTTTTTGAAATAATGAAATTCAAAAAAGTTTAAAGGCGGGAAATTTAATTTTTTACTGGCTCCTACTTATTTTTGCCGAAAATGGGATTTCGACAAACTAACTCGTAAATTAATTTTTTTCGACAATAAATTTCTTCATTTTTTATTCATCTCAAAAATTTTCCAATTTTGATTTCTTTAAATTTATATCTTTTAAAAATTCATTCCAATTTCAAAATTATGACCTTTGGAATTTTCTTTGGGGTTGAATTTTTTTAAAAAAAATTCGAAGTTGAAAACAATTTGAAATTTGAGATAAATTGGAAAATTTTTTAAATTATGGGAAAAAATTTTAAAATCCAAGTTGGAAAACTTTCGAGAAAATTTAAATTTTAAAAACTTTATACTTTGAAAACTAAAATTGGAAAAATGTTGATACCACCTAAAATAATTTCAAACTGTCTTTGATTTCTCTTTTTCTTTTCTTCAATTTTTTTTGGTATTTTAAAAAATTCCTTCCAACTCGAAAATTGTCAACAATAGCTTTGATTTTTTTTCATTTTCAAAATTTCTCGTTTATTTTCAACTCAACAAGTAATTATAAGAAATTTTAAATGTAATACAAATATGAAATCGAAAACAAATTTTAAAAATCTAAGATAAAAAAAATTAAGAAAATTTAAATTTAAAAAATTCACAGATGGAAAATTTTTTAAATTGGATACAGCTTTAAAAAAAATAGAATTAAAGAAATTGAAAAAAATTGGAGTTAAAAAATGTTGTCTTACTTAAATTAAGATTTGGATCATCGAAATCCCATTTGTAGCATAAATGATTGCTAATAAAAATTTTCGAGAACAAAAGTCATCGAAAAACAAATAAACGTAAATCACATTTTTCAAATTTCAACTCATAATTTTTTATTACAAAATAATAAACAACAATGTTTCAGCGAAAAACTAGAAGCATTAATCTATGCTAGAAATAAAGGAACAACAAGTACATAGGTATCTATTCTCAATATTATACGTAGGTTGATGAAATTTTATTACAAGATATCACTAAAATGAACAATTGAACAATTCCCGGTCAATTCGTGATCATATTCTCAAAAATGATATTATTTATAGGTCTACTTGAATCACAAAAAACATTAACATATTGTGTACGTATTCCATAGAAATAGCAACACAATTTCAAATTGAAAAAAAAAACAGTTCTTAAAACTGGACGATTCCAACAAATTTATCAAAAATGCAATGACATACATCTGAGCGATAATTTTCAAAAAAATGGGAAGAAAAAGAGGAACCTTACAAACTTTACTTCAACAAAAAATGGATAAAAATTCTCGTTTTCAAACTTTTTTTCTCGTAAATAGATCAAATGGGTACCGTATGGATAACCCTCTCCCTATCAACCTTCTACAGTTCTCTAAGTTCTCAAATTTAAAATCAAATTTTTAAAAAATTGAAAAGTTGAGACAAAGGGCACTTACATACACAAGATTTTAAGAAAGTTTAATTTCAATTATCTAAGATTTAAAATTTTCTACGTTTTTTAGATTACAGATTGACACCCCCCCCCCCCCCACCAAAAAAATATTGAAACTCGTTCAGTTAACTTTTCAAAATTCATATCTGAAATAAAAAAATTCTAAAAATATGTTATAAATTTTGGCCTTAGTTTCACTTTCAGAGCTCTCATCTCTTCACCAAATCTTTTCTAACTTTGAAAACGAAATTAATTAAGTTGAAAAAAATTTCTAACTATAAAATAGATACGATTTGGAAAAATAATTATTTTGATTTCATGAA